>BTPG01000279.1:0-25000 GCA_036245525.1 Semisulcospira habei | reverse complement strand
ACAGTTCACTGAACTAGTCTTCAAGTTATGAAAATCTAAAATAAATTAAGTCTCGAAATAGCTTCTAACCGACCCAACCCCCCCCCCCCCCCCCCCGCCGATCTCCACACTCACACCGCGTATTTCCACTGACTAGAAGCCCAACACGAATAAAGTTAGAGCTCTCGACACATTTTATAACTTCTACACTGTTCGGAAATCCGAAGTAGGTCGAAATTTGCATGCGTTTCGGCCGGTAATGCAAGCAGTGGATTAAATTAACCCTTTGCGCAAAGGGTTAAAAGCCCAGAGCGGATCAGTTCCTACCCGACTGAGTGGGTGGGGGGTGGGAGGGAAAGCGTTCCAACCTCAGCTTGGGATCTTTACCCTCAGATAGATATCCAGAGCCAAACCATGCTTTAGCACTGGCAGTCTCCCTTTTTCTTTTCATGCTTTACACAGGCCGAATAATGGAAAAGCGAGGCACGGGTCGGCGGCACCCATCTCAAGACCCTTCTGCCACTAGCCGAAAAATAAAAAATTTAAAAAAAAGGTGGGGGGGGGGGGGTGAGG
The DNA here is from genome assembly GCA_036245525.1 of Semisulcospira habei. NCBI lineage: Eukaryota > Metazoa > Mollusca > Gastropoda > Semisulcospiridae > Semisulcospira > Semisulcospira habei. The sequence goes on along the minus strand of BTPG01000279.1, from coordinate 24,448 downwards.
GTGTGGTGGTGGTGGTGTGTGTGGGGGTGGTGGTGGTGGTGGTGGTGGTGGTGGGGGGTTTGTGGTGGTGGTGGTGGTAGGCATCAGCCATGTGATGACCTTTCAGCTTTCAGGTAAATGGTTCAGGGGGGTCCAGATTCCAACACCGAGTCTTTGATATAAATTAATAAAATTATTTATTTATTTTTTAAATTATTATTATTATTATTATTTGGGGGAGGAGGGAGGGGGAACTCCTGGACCCCTTCCGGAACTCCTGGACCCCTTCCGGAACTCCTGGACCCCTTCACCCCGCTAGATCCGCCCCAGGTCCAGAGTTTTAATCCACTGTTTGCGTCACTGAAACTGACACGTGCAATTGTTGACCTTCAGTTTTACGGAAATCGCCTTTTACCGTTTTATGACCCTTCGAGATTTCACTCCGTGTGTTCCAAGGGCGACAGACAGTGCGCCGTACGGTAGGCTGATGGTCCGGCGACTTTTCGCCAGCATAACTTGAACCCGAAGTAGGGTATAGTGTCAAAAGTCCAAAATAGCTCAGGCGGTTTAGCGTCGGAGCAGGAGAGCGAATGGAATCGCCGGGTCGTGGGTTCGAATCCCCGTCCCGGCCCCGGTAGCTGGACTCGCAATCCAGGGGGAAAAGGGCTTGTTCAATAGCATGTCCGTTGAAAGATCCTGGTAAATCAAAGTGGCACAGTTGAGTTGATCAGTGTTCAGGTCGTACTCCATACGCAATAGATTTCTCTGTCCCTCCTTACCTGCCGGTCATGGCCGTCCATTATCACTTTGGTGACGTGGACGTCAAACCACGAACTAACCGAGAGAGATATTCAAGGATGCTAGTTCAATACAGCCCAGTGGGAAAAAAATTTACATTAGTCATTACATCGTGCATTCAGAGTCCGAAATAGCTCAGGCGGATAAGCGTCGGAGCAAGAGAGCGAAGGGAATCGCCGGGTCGTAGGTTCGAGTCCCCGTCCCGGCCCCGGTAGCTGGACTCGGAATCCAGGGAAAAAAAGACGGGCTTGTTCCATAGCATGTCCGTTGCGGAAAGGTCCTAGTAAATCAAAGTGACACAGTTGCAGTGCGCCTGAATTGATCAGTGTTCAGGTCGTACTCCATAGGCAATAGATTTCCCTGTCCCCCATAACCCGCCCGTCAGGGCCGTCGCATTATCACTTTGGTGCCGTGGACGTTAAACCCCGAACTAACCATCGTGCATTCCTTTCTTTTATTTTTTTTTTATTTTTATTTTTTACGTACTCACAAATACCTGCGTATTTCTCTGTGGGCTGGCGATTGGGTTCCTGATAGGCGGGGGCAGGGGATCTAACTGTTGTCTGTCCAGCGCTGTGATTCCCCTTGGTTTGCATACAATTTTATTTTTTACGTGTATTTACTTGCCGGTTCTTGAAGACAGTGATGTGCCTAAATCGATTTGAGAGCGGAATATCACACGGGGCCTACTGGACTGAACTTGCAGACCCCATGAGTAGATCTAGTGATGTTAGCGCATACGTAATCGAAAGCAAAATGCGACTGCTAAGAGTGTAAAATGCAGAGAAGAACCCCGGCAACGAAGACAGAAATACGCTGCTTAGAAAAGACAGTTACAAAACAGTTTATCTAAGCCTTTGCGTGTCGGTAGCGGTTTGTCGCGATGATTCCTGTAGGAATCATCGCGACAAAAACCGCTACCGACACACACAGGGTTAATTGTAATGGATGTTCAAAGCGTGTTTCTTTCTTCAGAGTTCCGGCGTTGGGCCGGTTCTTCCATGCCACGAAGCGGCGTCTCTGCTCCCGCCGCCTAATCAGTGATACATTACTCAGGGCCGGATCCGGGGGGGGGGTGCTTTGGTACTACAGCAGCCCCCCCCCCCCCCACCCTCGGCTGGCATCAAACTATAAATAAGTGTGTTTAAAATTGAGTTTAACGCTTTTATTTCAGTGCCGTACGCAACACCAGTTAGAAACTTTCAAAAACGTCAGTGGAACATTTTCGGTTGTGGTGTTCAGTAGACCCTGGCAATAGAAAAAATAAAAGTTGAGCACCCTCCCTTGAAAACTGATTGATCCGGCGCTGATTACACCCCGAGTGTTCGGCTGGTGTTGTACTTGTGATAAAGGGCGCTTATCGACCACTTTCAAACCAGTTAACTCTGTTAAAGATACTGAACGGCCGTACCCTCGTCAAGTCAATTGTGTGCGGAAACACGGACTTCCTCCGTCAAAAGAACAGATACGTAAAAAGCCGTCAGTGGGCCAATCTGGACTGATATGCAAGGGGCTCATGAAGATCTATGTCTCTTGCAAACGGGTTCAGTCAGAGGACTTTGTATCGGCCGTTATCTGTTCACGTTCATTTCAGTCCGAACAGTTCTACGGGTCTTTCGCAGGACAATTTACATAGCAACACTATCTCGGTGGTGATCACTTCCCAAATGGCGTTGCTGTAAATTTAATTCAGGCTGTCATACCTGCTCTCGATACTGCTTTGCGTCAATGCCGCTATTATGGGTAATTAATCAACACTACTCTCAGTCATTGCGACTGACGGAGTTGCACCCAGCCTGGTTGACCTTGCCGCATCCATACTGCTGAAAAATAGAATGTTATCATTAAAGTCGAATCAGTCACTATTTCAGTTTCAGATTTAGATGTCTTACGCCGCTTGCACATAGAACAAGTTGGATAAGAATTGTGTTAATTCTACTAACAAAACTTAAACATGATTTTGCCTCCCGGGTTTTTGAAAAAAGCTGAATCAGTTTCAACTCAGGACTCAGTGATGATCTATCAGTGTAGCCATGTTTCTTGGACGGTTGAGCCTTTTGGTCGTTGAACGAACCTAGATTTCAGAAACAAAAATGTATGTACAATGGCATGGAAGAGATTAAAACACAAATCCGATGTCTAGTGAAATATTACTACGCAGGACTGACAAAACAATGCATACATCATTCTACAAGACAGAGAATGCATTGACTCGATGTTCAGTGTTTCAGTTGTACTAGTACTGAAAACTGTACGGTAAAACTTTGAAGAAACCTGACCACGATGATCCAGTCATTCCTCGAATCTCTGTCAGTGTCACCAATGACGTCTTTGGTGTCACAGACGGAGTCCGAGTTTCTCAGTGAACGATGCGCCGGTCGCGACCTGACTGGCAGAGATACAGGCCTTCTACAGCCGCTGTAGTGCTACAAATGATATTCTTGGTACTACGCTGTGGCGCTGCCAGAGATGCTTTTTTCAGTTTTTGTTTTGTTTGAAATTTGACCCCTCCCCCCCCCCAACCCTCCTCCCCCCCCATCCCCCCCGCTTTTCGATATTTCGGCCGACACTGGGGAGAGGTTCCCCTTGCACGTTCCGGCGCACCTGGCCCCCCCCCCCCCCCCAAAAAAAAAAAAAAAAAAAAAAAAATTTAAAAAATAAATAAATAAATTTAAATAATAATATTAATAAAAAGACCAAAAAAAAAAAAAAAAAATTTGGGGGGCTAAGTGGACGCCGGTCAGTAAGGACTAGCGTCAGGGCGTCTTTCTCAGTGTCAGTGTCAAATTGAAGATCCGTGAAACAGAAACTGTTGGACCCCACCCGGCCCCTGAGGAACTTGATAGGCCACCCCTGTACCGTGTATAACTGATGTTTTTGTTGTTGTTGCGGTCACTGCATGACTAAACTGATCAGCTGACGTCGAAGAAACCCGCTCGTCGAACGAACGAATGTCAGTACACGATTCAAGTTTCAAACGCGGGTGAGCAAGACTGACGCTGAGATGAGCCCACGCACTTGTAAAGGATCAGGTCGGACTGATGAGGATCTGCGGTCTCTAGCAACTGCAAAGCATTCCTATTAAGGTCTGCATTTCATCTTTTTGTCTCTTGCAGGTGGGTGGTCACGCGGCTCAGTTTTCATAGTCTATCAGTCTCGGCTCAGCTGGCAGCAAACCGCCGCGCGAACTGGTTTTAACGGCAATGGTTTAAATGCCTAACGGTAGGCGGTGCAGCGCATCACGTCCTGCTTCGCAGACGCTGCCCAGCTCTTTGGACTCGAGGTCAGTCTGAAAAAGACAGAGGTCCTCCATCAGCCGGCACCCAAGACAGTGTATCGCCCTCCTCACATCACCATCGGCGAGTCTGAACTAAAGTCAGTGCACCAGTTTACTTACCTTGGCTGCATTATCACGTCGGACGCCAAGCTGGACAAGGAGCTTGACAGCAGGCTGGCAAAAGCGAACGGTGCTTTCGGGCGACTTTTTAAGCGGGTGTGGCACAATCAACAGCTGAAAACAGGCACCAAGATCAGCGTGTACAGAGCTGTGGTCCTCACCACCCTGCTGTATGGTTCCGAGTCCTGGGCCCTCTACCGCAGCCAACTACGACTCCTCGAACGCTTCCACCAGCGCTGCCTGCGTACCATCCTGGGCATTCACTGGAGTGACTATGTCACCAATGTCGAGGTCCTTGAACAGGCTGAAACCGTGAGCATCGAGGCTTTGCTGCTGCGGACACAGCTCCGCTGGGCGGGGCATGTCTCCAGGATGGAGGATCATCGCCTACCAAAGATCACCCTGTTCGGCGAGCTTGCTACTGGACACCGTGACAGAGGGGCACCAAAGAAGAGATACAAAGACTGTCTCAAGAAGTCACTTAGTGCCTGCCAAATCGACCACCACCAGTGGTCTTCGCTTGCTGTGGACCGTGACACCTGGCGCTCCACTATTTACAAGGCAGCTGTCTCCTTTGAGGACTCTCGCAGAGCTAGCCTTAAGGACAAGCGGCTCAGGAGAAAAAACAGAGATGCCGCAACTCAGAACTCTGGCCATACCTTCCCCTGCAGCCACTGCGGTCGAACCTGCCTGTCCCGGATTGGCCTCCGCAGCCACGAACAAGCCTGCAGACGTCGTGGGCAACTCCTATAAAATCTTCGTTCGCGAAGTCCAGCCAAGAGAGAGAGGCGGTGTACGTACACCGGGTAGCGGCGAGCATGTCACAAAACCCGTCCGTATAAGATGACCGGGCCGGGTAACGGACTGATTTACCCACTCGCACAAATACCCTGTGACTACTATGAATACACGGCCGACTGATCCCGCGGTGACTTGACCCTCCCCTCAGTCTCGGCCGTAAGTGACAGATGATCATAGTCCAGTCAGTCAGCTACTGGTAAGTTTGCTGTGAATAGCAGTTGATCCGCTCTCCCAGCGCACCCAGTCACTCCAATGGGAAAAAAGTTAGGACACGAGCCGACGTCTAGCCTGTACCTCCATGTGCCACACACACGCCCCCTCCCCCAGGTATATTGAACACCTTTGTTTGGTCACGTGATCACGCTTTCTACTGGCTGTTACAATTTCCTCCCTTACCGGCGGTGTCACAAAATCTTGATTGATCTTACCTTAGTATCGTGATTTTAGAATTGTGTGTTTGAATCAATAGATCAAGCGTCTGAAACTGTAACCAAACACAGTTTAATACTGTACGCCATGTTACTGTTAGGTTATAAACGCTTGATGTGACAAGGCTTAATGCGGGAGGGAAAAGTTCTGGCTGGATTGTCATTGCAGCCATTTTGAAACCAGGATGAACAGCGTGATCGGACTGGATAAGATATGTCGGCTGCCGCTCAGCTTGTTGCGGCATCGGTGATAGCTGGAACGTTTTGGCACTTACAAGCCGCGAGAAAACATGTAGGATGTGACGTGCAAAATTAGCTCGGCCTGCTGCGGTTTCGACATTCTCTCGTCGGAAACGACTAAGCGGCGGCGAGTAAAGTGTGTAGCTTGTGTGCCAGTGGCAGAGAAAGCGCTCGGACTGTGTGTGACTCAGTCTTTTTTGCGATCGGGGACAGTCACCCGTAGTGTGCATGGAATATAATTCGATCTGCATGTGGCATCGACTGTTTATTCATTTATTCAGATTTTAGGTGTGAGTTGCCGTTCATTGTCCACCCATCATTGTAGCAGATAAAAGACATAGTTGTCAGTTTCAGCTATGGGGAAACCAAGCACTGTGTGCATTTGCTGCGGCGTTGACTTGAGAGCTACTGAATGTTCGCACTTTGACACCTCGGTGACGAGACAACAGGGTGGGCTAAGGACGCGTAGGCTGTGCACAGGGGTGCTGTTTAGGTGCACGCTTTTTGCTGCATTGCTGCTTCACTGTATTACTCCGTCAGGGGCATTGGAAGCCCACATTTCTGCAGGAGGACAGGGGGGTGTGTTAGTTGTCAACACCACAATGGGGCATGGTTGGAGTTACCATGTGGATCACAGTCGCAGCAAGTCTGCCCTGCCGTTTCTTCAGTTGGACTCCAGTACTGGTGCCATCTACTGGAAGGGTGACGTGCGCTGCTCACACCTCAGGCACAATCCTGTTCACATTCAGGTAGTATCACAAACTTGGCAGCAAAGGACAAATGCCAATACAAATACAACTGTCATACCATATTCAGTATTTGTTCATGGCTGCAAGCTTCCTCACAGAACTTTCAAATACAATCGTTTGAAGAAAGAACAAGAGCATCTCATCATAGTTAGAACAAATTTTTCAGCATCAGAGTGCATTCCTCCATTAACTGACCTTGTGGGACTGACTGATTTTTTGCCTCATAGTGTACGTCAATGTATGTTGAGTGTTGACTTGCCTGTGTCTTCATCTGCAGTCATTGATAGTGATAGTCTTGTGGTTTCATCAGCTGTAAAAATGTGCTTTGCCAATGATGTCATTCCATTGGAATATTCCATGTCAGTTTTGTGTGATGGCTTTCAAATGTTTCAAGTGCCATTTAGACTTTTGCTCTACTCAAAGTTTGTAACAAAGCATCAAGCTCCCAGGCGGTCAAAAAGAGCAGTGAACAACAAACCCAGATTCAGCCCCACTGAGTACACCCGAACAGTGAATGAGGAGCAGCCACCAGGAGTACAAGTCATCACCATAACGGCCACGGATTCTGACACGGAGGGTGCTGGTACCATCACATACAGCATGATGGCTAGTCGTGATGAGCGCAGTCAGAGCATGTTTGCCATTAACCCTCTCACTGGAACCATCAATACAACCTTAAAGCTGGACAGGGAGTTTATGAAAGCGCATTACTTTACCATCATGGCCACAGATCATGGTGTGCCTGCAGAATCTGCTAGTGCCACTCTCACAATCATTGTAGGGGATGTGAACGATCATGCACCAAAATTTGACCAGAGTGAATACAGCATTGATTTTGCAGAGAACCAAGAAACTGGTTTTCCCGTTCTGACAATCCGAGCCACAGATGAAGACTTTGGCATGAATGCTGACATTCGCTACAGCATTGTCAACCCAGAATCTCCTAACGATGCTTTTATAATTGAACCTACACTGGGTGCTGTCTCTACAATGAAGCGGTTAGACAGAGAAGCCAGATCCAACTACACTCTGCTAATCCAGGCAGTAGACCAAGGGGAAACTAAAGATAGAAAATCATCAACAGCTACAGTCATGATCAGGATAACGGATGAAAATGACAATGCCCCAGAATTCTCTAAAGAGCTGTATAATGCAAACATTAGAGAAGATCAGGCCATTAGCTCTTCTGTACCAATTCTTCGAGTATCAGCAACAGATAAGGATGAAGGAGAAAATGCTAAAATAAGGTTCACACTTTCGGGAAACAACGTCCAGACTTTCAGTATCAATTCCATCACAGGTGAGATTTTTCTGGTTGAACCTCTAGATTATGAAACCACCCCTGAGTACAGTCTTACAGTGAGAGCAGAAGACCAAGGCACATTTAACAGGCGCTCAACAGCCACACTACACATACAGGTAATAGATGTAAATGACAACGCCCCCAGGTTTATTTCGGACAGATATGAAGGTGTTGTTTCAGAGGATAGTGATGCAGGCAACAGTATTCTTCAAGTCCAGGCAGTTGATGCTGACAGCGGCCAAAATTCACAGCTGACTTACTCCATTGTCAGTGGAAGTGAAAACATCTCCATGCCATTGGTGATGGACCCGCAGTCAGGGTGGATAAGAACCAGTGGGAAGATCGATCGTGAATACAGACCACAGTACAGCTTCATGGTAAGAGCAGAGGACAATGGAAATCCAAGGCGTTCAGCAACATCAAGCGTCACGATCAATGTCAGAGATATCAATGACAATGCACCAATCTTTGAGAGACGGATTTATCAGGCAGCGGTTTCTGAGGAAGCGAACATAGGGGAAGAGGTGGTGCGTGTACTAGCCATTGACCAAGATGAGGGTGAGAATGCTCGAGTGCAGTATGACATTACTGCTGGAAATGATGGTGCTGCTTTCCAAATGAATCAGAATCTCAATCAGGGCGTCATCACTGTCAAGAGGAAATTGGATGCTAGGCAACAAAACCGATACATTCTTACTGTCTCCGCTATGGACACAGGTGGACGAAAAGACACTGTCCAGGTTCTGATCAATGTCACAGACACAAACCGCTATACTCCAGAGTTCCAAGGCACCCCATTTTACTTTTCTGTGGATGAAAACACTCCTGTTGGCACAAGTGTGTATCAGGTGCGAGCCATTGATAAGGACAGAGGAGAGAATGCACGGATCACATACTCCATTGATGCAGGTGTCATATCATTCCGTGTGGATCCTAACAATGGAACAATTTTCACGCATGCCAAGCTTGATCGAGAGAGTATGCCAATGGTTAGGTTTAGTGTCACAGCTACAGACAATGGAATTCCTCAGATGAAAGACACTAAGGAAGTTGATGTCACAATTAATGATCAAAACGACAATGCACCAGAGTTTACTGAGATCATCTACTCGGGGCAGGTTTCAGAAGATGCTTTACCAGGAAGTCGGGTCCTTCAGATATCAGCTAAAGATTTTGACAAAGATGCAAATGGCCAGCTGTTCTACACTTTTGAAGGAGGCAACAATGGAAATGGTGATTTCAATATCGACAGTGCTAGAGGATGGATTCTGGTTGCCAAGGACCTAGATCGCGAGAGAATTTCAAACTATGAACTGGTTGCATTTGCTGTTGATCGAGGTACTCCACCACAGTCATCATCAGTCATCATACGCATCAAAGTAGATGATGTAAATGATAACCATCCACGGTTTGAAGCTGAGGAGCTTAACGTATTTATTGCTGAAAACAGTCCAGTTGGGTCAACCGTTGCCCAGATCACTGCGACTGATCCTGATGAAGGATTGAATGCGCTGGTGGAGTATTCTTTTGCGGGCGGTCCTGATGTGGATTCCTTTCAACTGTCAGGGAGAAAGGGAGAGCCTGCCATTATCACATCACTCATCCCCTTGGATTATGAATCGGCCAAAAAGCAGTACATGGTGATTCTTAGAGCCGCATCAGACACCCAATTCTCAACTGCAAAAGTGTACATCAATGTTCGTGATGTGAATGATAATGCCCCAGTATTGAAAGACTTCTCCATCATCTATAACAACTATGGCGGTAGTTTTCCAAATGGGCCCATTGGACGGATTCCAGCATTTGATCCAGATGTCTCAGATCAGGAGTTGCTACGTTACCAGATACTGTCTGGAAACGAGGCCAGCCTGCTCCATCTGAACACTTCCACAGGGCAGATTACTCTGGATCCCCTCCTAAACTCGGACGTGCCTAGGAATGGAACTTTCCAAGTCAGCGTTTCAGGTAGGTAACGTGTGTACCGGTACACAATTCATGAGTGTGTAAACACAGTTCAGTAAAGATTCCTTTTTAAGTCCCTTCTATTTATAGAAAGGACTTTTTAGGATGGGTCACGTTGGGGCGATTTTAATAGCATGACCATGACATCAAAGGCGGGCAGGCCTAATCTTCTGACAACTGAAGTAACAAGAAAAAAAATCTGTCATGTCCAGTTAGGCAAACCTTGCTTCTGAACGTACATTTGGCGCGATGTAAACATGAGAATCTCCGATATTGCTGTACGCACAAGCTTGAAACTTGATGAAATACTTTCTTCAAAGGGTGGCTAAGAGAGCCCGTGAGCATATTGTAACGGGATGTCTCCTTGAAGATGTAAAATACCGTTTATACAAAGTCAGTTGACCCAGATTAGAGTCCGTAATTTTTGTCATTATATTTACTTAAATGCTTGGATTATATAGCTAGTTTGGATAAAGACAACAGCATGAGTTCGTTAGCCAGCTTTGTACATCTTCAATTTTTGATTCATTTTTTCAAGTTTTGGATCCACTATGTACTTCCATCAAATAGTCAGTCCTGGAAGAGGATGTGCGGAACAAAAAAGTCAAACCTGCATGCCTTTCGTTTGAGTGATGTGAAACATCAGTTTCGTGACTGTGTACAGTGGGGGGGGGGGGGGGGGGGGGGGGGGTTGAGACTAGCGATGCCATGACCTCAAACTTATAGTGACCTCATTTTGCTGCTCCTGCTTTTTTTCTTCAGAATTCGTGTCCCTAGTCCAGCTCACAGAACATACTAATTAATGGCATGCCGAGTGTCCATCTTTATTTGTGTGTGTGTTGATCATAAGTTGGCTTTTAGAGGAGAGAAATGGATCAAAAGGATTATAGGGTTAAAAAATTAATATTAACAACTGTGAATGTTCCTAAAAGAAAAACGCATGTGAGCTCCAAACGGTACGGTGGACTAAAGGATGAAATCCTCATCTTGTTCAATAGGACTAGGACTAGGAGATATTTCAACATCAGAATCAGGTCAAAGACTAAAAGTAGAGACCCTTGACAGCGAAGACGGCTATCGTGGGACTTTGTGGGTTATGGTTCATACCATCTTGTTTTTCTTTGATTCAGAGTGTTTTTGACATGAACAATCTAGCAGTAGAAAACTTTGTGTCAAACACAGATTGTCATACTGAGTAGACTTTATGATAAAGTGATCTGCTTCAAGTTGGGCTTTGAATTCTAAAGTTTGTTGATCAGTACAAGTTATCAATGTTGGCTTAGATAGTTCTATGACTTCTAGTTCTACTCTTCCACAGTTTGTGTCGCGGTCCATGGTAGGAGCCACACATAACAGCTTTTATGCTACCCCTTGTGTGTAACTGCGCTATGGAGACGAAGAGCGCAATTTTTTTTAATCCTTTCTTTTTATGACATTAACTCATTTAGCCGGACGGCCGTATTTCCAGAATTTTGGATGCATCATATAATGACTATGCAGCAGTTGCAGGAGATGGATCGACCATGATAATTGAAGGGCAGTGCCAGATTATATTGGCGCCGACAGGAGCCAAGCTAATCTGATTATCAAGGTCGACCCATCTCCTGCTGTAGTGCGTCGGGGCTGAATGGGTTAATATTACAAACTTTATGAGCTAGCGCTTTTGTCCAGCATTATTGTAAGAGGTAGCATTATAAACGAGATATATTGCAAACTTACGTGGAAGAATGGGGTAGGTCCCTTTAACCCTTTTTGCAGTACTTAGGCGCCAAGCTAATCTGGCACTTCCCTTGAATTATCATGGTCAATCGGTCGCCTGTTGTAGGGTGTTGGGTCTAAATGGGTTAAGCTAACAGATTAATCATACACATAATATGTTTGTGATGGCGATTGTTCAGATGATTAATTAATATAATCAGGCATTGAGTGATCTATAGGCACCAGTGACTTTGTGGCTGGAATGGGGGGACTTTGAATGTTTAGTGAGAAATTTTCTGGAGGAAAAGGAAAGGGGCTGGCCAATGTGTTCTGAACCTTTCGACTGGTTGACACCAAAAATTTGCTTGTCAACAGCGACCATGGCAGTCCTCAGGCTCTTTGTTGGCTCACTATCAGCAGCACAAACACAGGATCATGCCAAGCTAGCCTTGCTTTGAGTGCATTTTGTGGCCCACTCCACCACAAGCTGAGTGTTGTCAGTTCCTGCCACGATTGTGTAAACAGTGCAGGAATTCACAAAAGTTCACACTGGTTACCTCCCTCTGACCACTCTGCTTCTGCGGAGTGATCTGAGAGATGCAACCATTGTCAAGATGGGGTATAACTCTTTGGCTGGCCATAGCGTTTTTTGGTTTCGATTCCTGCAGGAATTGCTGAGACAAAAAGCGCTATGGACACCAAAGGTTTAGCTTTGTCTGAAGGAAAGGTTTTGCAATGAAGATACTCGTTTGGGGTTTTTGTTACCATTCACTGATTCAGCATGGGAAAGTGGTTCCAGGAGTCGCATACATTCTTATGAGCCTGTCAGTTGCTCTTGAGAATCATGTCTATTGCAGAGGGCTCCAAGCTAATCTGGCACTTCCCTTGAATTATCATGGTCAATCCATCCTCTGCAACTGTTCGTTAGGCAACACCTCCAAAATTTGAGAAATGGGACCTTGGGGCTAAAAGGGTTAATCGGAGAAACAACGCCTGTCTACATTCCTATCTAATTATACGCCTATCTGATTTTACCTTGATCTGATTGAGGCTTGCCATTTTGATTTGTTCTGCTGTAAGAAAGTCTAGATCTGTAATATTACAGTAATTATGTAACACATTTTTTAACAAGTTCATACAGAAAAAGTACTTTACAGTTGCACTGCAGTGCTGGAGGTTTACTATTCTGTGAATGTTGTTTCAATAGATATGAAGGCTTAAATGTGAGTGACCTGTGTTTTTTTTCATTTTATTATAGAAATTGATTGGCTTTAGGAAGCGCTTTTTGCTGCTGGAGTCACATCGACAAACACGCTTGACACTAGTAACAACCAAAGACTTGATTGGTTGGTTGGCTTGTTCAAGGTTTAACTCCATCTCCATGTCACCCATTGATAATGGATGGCCTTAATGTTGGGTTATAGGGGACAGGGGTAGCTATTGCAGGCCTTCTGTTCACGGAAAATTCTCTGTATTTGACAGACAAATTCTGACAGGGACTAAAAAATGGATAGCCAGTCCGTCCTGGGATAGTCAAATCTTGAAAAAAATAAACTTATCCCTGCTGTCTTTCAAGTACACAACAGACTGTAGAGTGCTTGGGATAGATTTTTTGTCATGTTGTCCGTCCCCATGATGGACCATTTAACATGAGGCAGGGTTCATACGGATTGGGAAGAGTTGGGAAAGTTTGGAAAAACTAAGTAGCCTTTTCCCAGTTGGGAAAGTCAAGGAAAATTGGCATGGTGTTGGAAAAGTTTGGGAAAATCAGCGGCAGACCGTTTCGGGCGAGCAGACGATCTTTTGTTCGTGCATTGCGAGTTACGGTTCTTTCCCCCGGTTTGCAATAATTATTGTTTGAGAGTTACGGTTGACGAATAGTGTGCCATGAGGTAGTATGCCTCCATCATTCATTGTAAAAAGTCTACATTTTGAAAATGCCTGGAAATTGTACTTTCAACGATTTCTGGCTAGAAAAAAGAGTATAAAGTTTGGCTTCAAAAAGGTGGCACCAACAGGCACAAAGCTTATTGCAGTGCGTACAACAATACCATTTTCTTTGGATCGATGGGCGAAGGCACCATCGATTAGCCACAGCAAAGGTAAGAAAACTGGTCAGGTGCATTATTTTTGGGGTAAATTTTAGATTACTTAATTAGATACCGACATTATTGAGCTTTACAACCACTAGCACACAAAATCGCCAAATTTTAGTCATGTTTCTAAGTTCATATCTGTCCCAATTTTGGATCGATTTATAAAATAAATACATTAAAATAAAGACTGATCTTTCCTTAGCTCTTTCAATCTTTGAATGGTTGTTACGTGGTGGAGTTGTAGTCGAAGTATGATAAACACACCAGACGCACGCACGTAAGAGTTCTTTAAAATAAACCTCGTTCAGCTGCAATCCGTCACACGTGGCTTAAGGATGTAGACAATACTGGAGTAACAGTTCCAACAATATTTAATTCAGCGATGCGATATCCACACAATAATGCTCTTTCAAATGCACAAACTACTGAATACAAAGTCTCTTCTGCTATGTCCGTACTACGACTCAAAGTTTCTCATACACAGCGTCTTTCGCAATAAACTGCGTGTCTCTACAACTGACAAAGCAGGACAATGTACTCACGGGCTTTCCCAGCGCCCTCCTTATATACACTATCAAAATCTAGAATGAAGAATCTTCTACGGAAATCATGAACTCAAACAACCAGAACGAAACACGCAGCCGAAGCTCATTAACATAAACTTTCCAGAAACAATATATCAGGCTACAAAAACACGGCTGCTCACTTCAGCTCTAAATTCTAACGTATAATTAAGTCACATAAAAGTATGGTATCCCTATCACCTGGTAGCTCTATAAAGTACGAGAACATTCCCAAAACAAAGGGCTGCTCAATACACGCGCACAGGAAAACAAAAAGTAGCAAAAATGTTGCGATGTCAACCGACGTGACACGAAAACAAAAAGTAGCAAAAATGTTGCGATGTCAACCGACGTGACACTTACAAGGCCACTAGACAGTGCGACCCTTCTACAACGCACCGGACTAAACACAACAAAACAAAATCGGCTCTACTCACAAACAAAAGAAAAACTTACTAAAAAAAACACATGAAACGTAACCGTGATAGCTCAAATAAACATCAGATTGTTACCTACGAATAACACATGTACGCTCTCACAGGATAACACAACCACAATCGTTACAATGGTACATGGTCGATTCACCGTGAACCGACCAGGCCATGCACATTTCGATAATATGACTTGTATGATTGCTTGATTTTTTTACCTCTTTTTTTCTTATGCTTAGATTATCGGTTAAAAAAAAAATGTTAAGTTTGCTCGAATTAACAATGTGTGTGTATCACTATCTGTATAGTTACTATGTGTCTGGTCGTTCGCCGGAATTGTACATTGGACCATGATCGATTCGCCGGTCTCGGTGAAATGACCTGCCGGCTAATCGACCATACATTTTTTAAATTGGTTTAAAATAAATTAAAATAAGGTGAATTAATAGAAAATAAATAATTCATTTTAGAAAAAATAGTCAAAAAATAATCTTAATATATTATATAAGATAAAATTTAAAACTAATAAAATAAAATGTAGAAATAAAATAAATAAAATAGATTGACAAATAAAGTGAAATAATAGAAAATAAAATAAATCATATTAGATAAAATGAAGAAATAAATAAAATAAATTAAATTAAAATAGATAGTGAAGTAATAGAAACTAAAAATAAAATAATTCATTTTAGTAAATAAATAAATTAATCTTGATATATTATATAAAATAAAATTAAAAAAAAGAAGAAATAAATAAAGAAAATAGAATAAAATAAAGTGAAATAATAGAAAATAAAATAAATCATATTACATAAAATAAATAAGTAAATAAAATAAAGAAATTTGTAATATGAAAGATAAACTAAATACATAATAAAATAAAATATATCATGTGTGTATCCTAGATTTTGAAAAAAATAAATCGTTTGGAAGTTGATTTTTTTTCTTTTCAATTATGATTCATTCATTGGTTATTGCCTCGAAAGACTGCATATCTAACTACCTTCGGACTAGGCCCCCACCTTGCTGACCAGCTGTTCAGAAATCTGAATTATAAAGTTGCTTATGTCTTGATGTTTGAAAGCCTGAATTAAGACCTTCAAGAGAAACAACTGGATATAGATGTTTGATTTTGGGAAGAACAGGAGGTGGTGACAAGGTTTTTGCATTCAGAGTTTAAGAGTCATGCCATAGCCCAGGATCTCCACGACAAGCTTGCTCCAATTCTTGCAAAGCTGAGTCAGCAGAAGCTTTTGCAGTTGTCCATGGATGGCCCCAATGTATAAAACTGCGCAAGTTGCTGGAGGAGGACATCAAAAGATCAACGGCAGTGAAGATGTTGGACACAGGCACCTGCGGACTGCATAGTCTCCACAATGCATTTCTATCCTTATTCTTATTACTGTCTTACAGCATTATTTTATGGCAGTTGGCACTCAGAAATATTTTGCTGTGTCCTCGACTCTCAATCTCTGACCCCTCTGCGTCGTACACTTGGGAAAATTGACCCTTGGGTTGGAAAAAGGTTGGGAAAATGTTGGGAATTTTGTGATCCCGATTCAGTATGAACCCTGCATGAGGCTAAATTTAAAGCTTCAAATTTGTGCACTGATGCAAGCTACATTATAGTACTTTTACACAGTGTAACTTACACTAGTTACAGATAAGGATTATATGATAGACCAAAGGTTTATTTCAAGGGTGGTGCCAGAATAGCTTGGCGCCTAGAGGCGCCACCTTATTCTGGCACTACCCTTGAACTATTTTAGTTACTTATTTCACACACTGGTGTATTCTGAATGATAAGGGTTATGGAGATAGCTGCTCTTTAAGTGGAAGATTGTATTCACTAATGATAAGATCCCTGTGTGTTAGGATGCCAGGTCAAGTTGAACATAACTTGGTACTTCAGCTGGATGCTTGCATACCATGGTCACTAGTAGTTATTTAGTAAAGTTTGTAGTATAAAGCCAAGCAACCTTGACTCCACTCCACAGCTGTCCACATTGTACAAATGTCACATGCCCGTCTTCTGCTAATTTTAGGTGTGGGTGTAGATGGGTAACAGGGCTTGACCCCTTCACTGTGGAGGAATGTGATTTGTGAAATCACCCAACTGCAAGAAGCATTGACCGTCATGAACCCTAGCAGGCCTTGTGGCTCAGGATCTTTGCCTCTTGCTGGCTGTACAGTTTGTAATTTATTTTGTATCCTCTGCATTTGTTTGGGTTCTGTAGTGTTCAATTTATACATTAACCTTTTGGCTGTCAGTAAGACTTGTGATTTGTGAGAAAAAATGCTATCAACAGCCAAGGGGTTAATTTCTGATTTGTAAAAGACTGAAACACACTTTTTGGTTACTGGTGGTGATAAATTTGTGGAAATCAGTGTTTCATTTTTTAACCGCATGTTCATGTGCAAACACGTTAACCGCTTGTTCATGTGCAAACACCAGCACTGTAAATTTGAACAATACCGATGTCTGCATGAACAAAGGAGTTAACCCAAAGACTTCCTTTCCCCAAATTTTGGAGGTGCTACTTCAAGACTATGTTCCTGTTGCAGGAGACAAATTGACCATGATAATTCAAGGGTAGTACCAGATGAGCTTGGTGCCTGAAGGCTGTTGGGACTGAATGGGTTAATTATTGTGGTTTGCTCATAGTCTGAACAGGGAGACTTGTGAAAGTGGGGTTTTCACCACTTCACCTGGTCATCCAGCATCACTGTTGTGGAACTTTAGTCATAAAATGTGGGTCTTTTTGTCCCTGTTGAGGGTGCTTTTCATTTTATGGTCAGAACTTGCACATGATTTGTTCCTTGTGTTTGGAGAGTAGCAATGAAATACTATTGGGGCGTTCTTTTGTGACCTTTCCACCGAAACGCAGAGGGAGAAGTGGCAAACAGGGTAGTAATTTACTGGTGGTGTCATTTTTACAGCTGCTGTGCTTGCCTACATGACTCTGTATTGGAACAGGTGATAAATCTGCATGTTTCTTCAGCACTAGTTTCCGAAGGCTGGTTTATGAGGTCATTGCAACTTTCAGGAAGGGTTTGCGATAAATCAGCGAAATTTTACTTCCATCAGTTATATTTCACTCTCAGGTAGTCCTTTTAACCCCATAACTGCCAGTGCTTTTATTTTAGTTTAAATTCGTCAGAGGTCTGGATCAGTCAAAGGAATATGGATGCACATTGGCGTCTAAAAGAGGTATAGATCCTCATGAGCCCCTGCAGCTGCAAGGACGCATGAGGATCTCTTCCTCTTGCAGTTGAACTGTGTTCAGTTTTTTTCAACAGCAAAGGGGGTTAAAAAGCCATTGATCTGGAGAGAAATCTGTTGACTCTTGAAATGAATATTATAATTCTCCTTAGCCTGAAGATGATGAGGGAGACACCCTCCTCCCCCCCCCCCCCCCCCAAAAAAAAAAAAAAAAAAAAAAAAAGGTACTCGAGATCCACTGTTTCATAATAATTAGAATGGGGTGCAGATGCTTAGGATTTTAATGCTAGTTGTTGAGGGGACATGGAATCGTCTCGGTTTGTTTCGTTCCTATGGCTGCAGCCCTCCTGGGCTTTCACTTAAAATGGATTGTTTCCCGAGTAGGGTTTCGGCACATAAATTGTGGCACGTCTGGAGCAGGTGTATTTCTGGAAAAAAAGAGAGCTGTTGAAACAGTCTGTGAGTTATGATTCGTTAGCATAATCTCATCAATTTACAAAGGTGAAACCGTGGTGCCTAATCAAGCTTGTGAGGCGTGAACTGAAATAAACCCCAACAAAGGCCAGTTTGCTTGGTTCGTACATTGTTGAATCAGCGACTCAGTACTGTATTTCTGCAAGAGGCATAGATTCTCATCAACCCCTGAATTCGTAGGGACACATGAGAATCTATACCTCTTGCTGACCTGGCCCACAGCAGTGGTTGTTCCTCAGACAGAGGGAGTCAAGCGATTGGAAATGAGCCGTGCAACAAAGCAGCAGCAGGTGTACGCGACACAGCTGGAGGTAGCATATCGCCCGTGCCATCCTCCTTATGAGAACCACGGGCATAAATAAGGCGGATCCGTTTTCAGCAATTTGTACGTACAGTGACGATCAAGATCTATGCCGTTTGAAGATAGAATGGTTCGCGGAGAGACTGAGTAACGGGGTGAGAAGAAACTTGCTCGAGCTGAAAACTCGCTTCACAGCGGCTCAGCGGTGTAGGGAGTGGCAGAGCGTAAAGAGGTGATCCACAGTTAATGCAAGTCTGCTGTAGCAATTATGACTTGTTTCTGATGACAGTCACACAGCCGTGCTGGGGACACGACACACATTCAGTTCCTGAAATATTTATGTTACACGCATTTTTGTCGTAGCATTGGCACGACCCGTTGTGGTCAATTGTAAATTGCTCGGGGGAAGAGGTCAGGTGGTGAGGAATGGCATCCAGTGCACAATGCAGGTTTCTGTATCGGTAAATTGATTTGACAATCAGGAATTCGCATCAGGCATACGTAGGGCCTACATGTACATGTATAGTACAACGCGATTTTTTACATGTTACAGTGGAGTTGCCCCCCCCCCCCCCCCCCACACACACACACACACACACTGTAGCTGGTAAAAATCGCGTAAATTGTGCCATACATGTACATGGTACAACGGCCGGGGGTTGGGGGGGGGGGGGGGGGAGTCGTTGTTAGCTGGGTATTACTTCCTCTTTGCCAGAGAAATGAAAGAGGGGTGGGGGATGACCCATTCTTCGTCTGCACCAATTCAAGTCTACTGGGTGGCACTGATGACGTTGTCGTTGTGAACTCTTTTCGAAAGCGGAAGGCACGGTGTAAAATTGTGGCACGGTAGCAAGCATGTCAGAATTGCCCTCCTGTGTACCTGACAACCTCTTCACATCTCACTACCAGTTGCTCAGGGAACCCCATACCTGATAGCATAGGCCGCCATGACCTCTGGCTGGTAAACCCAGTGCTGTTCAGACTATGCATTCAGGCACAGGCTAAGGAGTTCATCAAGTTCGGTCATCGATTTTTACCTTCTTATAACATCCCCCCCCCCCCCCACTTCTAATTGGGAGGGTACATCGTTCCCCCCTACCGATTTGCGATTGCCATCCAATCGTCCACATAGACCCATTCATTTGCAAGAGGCATATATTTCATAAGCCCCTGCATTTATAGAGGCCTATGAAAATGTTCGCCTCTTGCTGGTATAGATCTGCCCATTTACATCACACAGTGTTAGGGAAATCTGTTTAAATAATACAGTGCCAGCGTTTAGCAATGTGTAGAATTGTTGCGGGGTGGGGGTACTCTAATCCATACATCTTACAAAAGGCAGAGATTATCATAAACCCCTGCTGAATGCTTCTGAATCTGTGCTTCTTGCTGGACTGAACTGATTTGCCCAAAGTTTACATTTCACAGTGTTAACCCATTACATCCTGAGGCTGAATTTTTTAAAAATGCTTCTTGTCCTATAAAGGCTGCATTACAATTTAGCAGATTAGGAGATTGATCATGCATTTTAGTTCAGAGGTGGTACCAGAATAGCCTGAGGCGCCAAGCTATTCTGGCACCACCCTTGAACTGTCACTGTCAAATTAATTTACACCTGGAGTGTATCAGGATGAAATGGGTTAAGAAAATGCGTGTCAAATGGTAACGATGTTGCGTTTTTGGAGGGTGAATCGAGGGTACCTGTAATGAATGTGGTGGGGGACATGAGCAGAAAGGGGGGCTTTCAAACTAAAGAGGGTGTCAGGGATTTCGACGCCAATTACAGATAAAAAGGAGGATTTGTAAATGTAGACTTGTTTTGACTGTCATCCCCACGCGCACAAAAAAAGCGTCCATAAAGGCTGAGCCACTTGAGTTTTTATGTTGCCGGCTGGTCTGTGTGTCCGGTCCTTGCGGCCTAGAGCCGAAAGATCAGATATCACAGACCAACACACAGCTATGGCACACCGAGCCAACCCATGGCAGGCAGTGCTAGTAAATAGACTATGCTGAGCGAAGGGGAAAAAGGTCAGGGAAAAACCTGTTTGCTTATAATGTTTTATGTTGAAGAAAGCTCTGAGCAGAGCGCAGACACGCTTTGAATTGTGGAGTCTTTATTTTAGTCCCAAACAAATGAAGAAACCCGCTTAGAAAGGAGAAGCAGGACACGATTTATTGTATTGTTTTATTTGAGTGAATCAAAGGCCTCTTTAACCGATAACATCCTCAGGCGTGTTTTTATTTTATTTTATTTTTTAAAATTTGCTTTTTGTTCTATGAAGGCTATGTTACAGATTACAAGACAGATCGACTATGATAGTTCAAGGGTGGTGCCAGAAGAGCTTGGCACTTTAGGCGCCAAGCTGATCTGGCACCACCCTTGAACTATCAGAGTCAAATTTATTTCGAGCAATAGTGTATCAGGATGAAAAGGGTTAATAGTACCAGTCAGCATTTGATAAAATACAGTGATCATTTTACGTGCATTTTTCTAAAGGTGTTTATTTCATTTTTCAGTGTCAAATTTAGGCAGTGTATAATTTTCTCATTACATTACAGGTAACCCGCCTTCTTAGGCGTAACTCATTCTACCCCATCACCGAAATCCCCAAATTTTGCCGTTGTCCTCTGAAGACTGCATTGCAGTGCAGGACACAGATCGACCATGATAGTTCAAGGGTGATGCCAGAATAGCTTGGCGCCCATAGGCGCCAAGCTATTCTGGCATCACCCTTGAACTATCATGGTCGATCCTTATCTTCCTGAGGTGTGTCTGGGGTAGAATGAGTTAAGGTGCAAATCTTTACTTGGCTTGTCATGACAAGGACTTTACGAAGTGTGAATCGGCTCTTGTCCACTCGGTCAAAGAGATTGCATGCGTAACAGTGAACTCTTTTGATAGAAGACTTTTATGGGATGAATTCACACGAGTGCTTTTCGTGTCGTCCAAAGTAATAAGAACTTTTGTATGCTTCGTGTTTTCCAGTGCTAGTTTCGGGTTGCGTTGAACTTTACATACATAGCAGGGTTTTAGTGTAATGATGTGTCACACGTGTAAGGCAGTGCATTAGCTCTTTCACTGCAAAGAAAAAGTGTTGGGGTGGTCCGTGGCGCAGTGGTAAAGGCGCCTGCCACCAATGCTGAAGGTGCGAGGTTTGACACAAGGTTCCTGCATCGGACTTTTCTCCTGTAGTATCAGTGTCACCGTTAATTTGGGCGAACTGTCGGTTTCTTTTTTCTCTGGGTACTTCGGCTTTTCCTCCCCCTCTACTTTGGTACCGGTTTCAGGCCACTTTATAAATTTTAAATACAAACGATCAAAATCCCCCCCCCCCCCCCCCATCAAAATAAATAAATAAATATTTAAAAAAAAATAAAAATATAAAAAAAATCTGATAGTCTTTGATCACTCAATAGTGCCGAGAGACTCTAACACGGATGTAATGGTCAAGTCATGTCAAGAAAAAGTGAACACAATCCAACTGCAAGAAGCCTATTTCCTCGTGAAACCCTGCCTCTTTGTCGAACCACTGTGCAGACCTCTGTTACTTAGATGGCTTGGGCTACTCGGCGAGGGGAGGGGGGGGGGGATGTTGACAAAATCCGCTACTGACAACGAAAGGGTTAATTGGCTTGAGTTTTTTTCTAAGGATCAGATTCATTTAAGAAGGAAGCATCACATTATGCTGTCCCCTTTAATTTATTTTTTATTTTACTGGAACTGGAAGCTGCACTGGAACCCTCAGGAAAGAATGTTATTAACCGACACAGGTCGACCATGATAGTTCAAGGATGATGGGCGCCAAGCTATTCTGGCATCACCCTAAAGACCTTGAACTATTGGTCGATCCATATCTTGCTGTGGTGTGTCTGGGGTGGAATGAGTTAGACAGTCAGGTAAAAGGTAAGACTTGAAGTTGAAATGCAAAGGGACACGTTTATTTTGCATTTGTCTGTCATGTGACGACCTTTGCACGTGTTTTATAGCAAACGACCTTTTATTGCTGTTGTTCGGGCTTTTGTAATGAACTTTTAAAGTTTCAAAGGCAGAGTCTCCCGTAGAGTTGAAGGCCGCAGAAGGACTGTGAAACTTCAGTAAGCGTCAAAGCTCATTAAACTGTAAGAGCTCTCTAAACGTAACGGCTGTCGAGATGTGTGTGTAATGACCTTCCAGCTCCCTAACGCCGCAGATCAAAGGTCGTCTTCGCACTTAACTGCCTTGTTCTGTCACGTCGCCAACGGTCACGCATTCACGTTCACACTCCAGAAGTCATCCCCATCCCCATCCATTGTCGAAAGGTACAGATTCTCATTGAGCCCACGCATAATGCGTTGGGGGGGGGGGGGGGGGGGGGGGCATGATGATCTGTGTGATGGCCCTGTAGTCCGTGGAGTGTTTTATTTATTTTTATTTTTTTGCGGAGAGGGGGGGGGGGGGGGTCGTAAAAATTAATTCACTTGTTCAGCTTCAAAGTTCACAGTTCGCTCTCATCACGCAAAAGCCGTGAGGTAGTCGACGTTCCTTAAAGCGTCAGTGTCAGCTAAACAGTTTGTAACTATTCAGCACAGACGTACTGCAGCAAGACAAATTATGTATCGAACATCGTAGTTCAAGGGTGGTGCCAGAATTGCCTCTAGGCGCCAAGCTATTCCGGCACCATCCTTGAACTGTTATGGTCGATCTGCCGCCTGAACTCTATTAATAATAATTAGTCTTTAGGAGGCAACTCCTATCTTTGCGAAATTTGACTGACGGCAGACGCAGAGTGTGTTAATCCGAACTCTCCACTGGACCTTGTATTGATCAAATCGGGGACCTCCTACACCTGGTCGTTGGTTAAGTGGATGACAGGATTACCCCGCCCCACGCCATTGGTTGTAGGTCTTGGTATTTCTTGGCAAATGTCGTCAAAGACTTGTTGAACAGTACCACTTGACAGACGCGTTCTTTCGCGGTCAGGTGATTAGGTGAACAACGTCACTGCTAATCATACTTGGTACTTTCTGGTAACGTACTCCATTTGCTGCTGATCTGAGGGACACGGTATGGAAAGGTCCCGCTTGAGTGGCGCGCGCGTTTACGGTCAGTTGGACGCTGTTAGGCGACGAGATAAAGGTGACTACTGGCAGGGCTCTGGTCGACACTTTACAGCTGAAGGTGACAATAATTACGACCGCTGGACGCCGTCCAACGCCACGTTTTCACACCCCCATCTTCCCCGCCTAGCAAGTTTGAGGGGGGGGGGGGGGCGGGGGGGGCCTAAGACTATTGAGGTTCTCTCTAGCTCATCCGACTCGTCCTGAACATGAGAATATATACTACTCAAACCAAGGGGAACCACAGCGCTAGCCTCGCCTATCTGGTTTGTGAGAATGAGAATATATGTCTCTTGCTGATCGAGAATGGATAGAATATATTTATAACTGTGGTCCAGTGTCATGTCAAAGCTCCAGTGGACAAGCGCACAAAACCATGAGGTTCCTCTGTAACTCATCCGGTTCGTCCACCTGCAAGAGGCATATATTCTCATGAACGCCTGCAGTCGCAGGCGTTCATGAGAATCTATGTCTCTTGCTGACCAACAATAGATGTTTTATCACTGTGGTCCGGTGTCATGTACAAAGCTCTGATGGGCACGAGCACAAGGACCATTACAGATTAGTGAACTGATCCGTGCCGTTACAGACAGACCTGCAAGAAGCGCCCAAATCGGTCCTCAAGAGCCTTGCAGACTTGGGATGTAAAATCAACATTATGTACAGTACTGATCCAAATGATAGAAGCGCTTTACAAGAACGCCTGCAGCGCGGTTCTACTTAACAATCAGTCAGGCGAGTTCTTCAGGACGACGATCGGTGTCCGTCAAGGATGCCTGCTCTCTCCTGTCCTTTTCAACATATTCCTGGAGAAGATCATGCAGGAAACCCTCCACGACCACCATACTTCAATCTCTATTGGTGGCAGATCCCTGTGCAATCTTCGATTCG
The DNA here is from genome assembly GCA_036245525.1 of Semisulcospira habei. NCBI lineage: Eukaryota > Metazoa > Mollusca > Gastropoda > Semisulcospiridae > Semisulcospira > Semisulcospira habei. The sequence continues at coordinate 17 of BTPG01000279.1, read as the reverse complement.
CAGACGACATTGACCTC
>BTPG01000278.1:0-25000 GCA_036245525.1 Semisulcospira habei | reverse complement strand
TAAAGCAAGCACATCTTTCAGGTCAAAGCAGGTGAACGTGTCCCGTGAAACACAATTACAGACAGAACGCGCAGAATAAAGACCGATGCGTGCTGGTCTGTGAGTTTGGACCTTACGGCTTTAGCCGTAGGGTCTAAAATCACAGACTAGCACACACGAATCATCACATCACTTTTCACGCGATATTAAAACTCCTGCCTGCCACTGGTCGGGGTCAGTGATTCTGACATCTTTGCTAACCGGCCCGCGAAATGTGAACTCCGTCTACCCAAAGAACATGGGTACAAAGTCAGCAAGAGGCATCGATCCCTATGAGCCCCCTCGATTTCGAGGGCTCATGTGTATCTATAAGTCTTTGCAGTTGAATCAGATTGACCTTTCCTAGGCGGTGAAGGGCTTAACCCATATCCTACTGAGGCTAAAAGCTGCAAATTTGTACACTGCGGCCAAGCTACATTATAGTACTTACGGATAAGGATATAGACCAATGGCTTTAGTTCAAGGGTGGTGCCAGAATAGCTTGGCGCCTAGAGGCGCCAAGCTATTCTGGCACTACCCTTGAACTATTTTAGTCAAACTTATTTCATACACCGGTGTATTCCGAATGATAAGGGTTAATTATTATGTATGCTGCACAGAAGATTGTGACATTGTGTTAGCTCCCTTTGAAAATGAATTTCTCTTAGCGTTCTTCTGGAGCGTTCTTAATCTTTTATTGCTGCCGGTTGCGGTTTTTGTCGATAGCTGAAAGGTTAACCCAGTTAACAAGTCACTGGGCGTATGCATAGCATGCAATACTGGGATCATTGTCGGTCCACAGTTAACCCTTTCAGTGCCAGCTGACGCAGATTGTGTTTCTGCAATCTTCGCTAATTCATTGCAAAAAAGAAGAAAAAAAAAGATCCTAGCTGTCCCATAATCATGGCTTCATATTTGTGCCAGCAAGAGGCATAGATCCTCATGAGCCCCCGCAACTGCGGGGGCTCATGAGGATCTATACCTCTTGCAGCTGGATGGTGTTCAAACGTCTCGGCACTGAACGAGTTAAAAAAGTGTGTCTGTGGGTCTTTTGTTGTCGCGCACAGGCACGGGATGATTGCAGTGTAATCGGTCCGCTCTATAACACGGGTGGTAGGAAATAGCATATGCTATCGTTATAGAGGTGATCTATTACATAACGATCATCACATGCCTGTGTTGTCGTGCAAGACTCGGGTGCGACATGCAATCATGATTACTGCCCAGCGATCAGTTTAGTACGGTGTCTCTTCTGTCAGTCGTCTGAAAAAGTTTCTAGACGTCATACTTTCTGTTACTCTCCCGCAACTAAAATTCAGATCCAATTTCAGTGTCAGAATCGGACTCCAGATCGCAACCGTGCTCTGATTCCGAGTTAGATTCATCCTCCACATTCAAACCTTGACCAATATCCAACGGTCGGTGATGTTGGACCCCCAAAAAAGCTGTCCCGTATCTGCCTACTGTTATTGTCTGGGACGACTTCAATGACGATGTTTTAGGAGAGATTCTTTGGGAAGCTTGGTGGCTGCGTGTGTTTAGCAGTGCAGGTTTCGCAGCCGAAAACAGCTTCTCCGGTATACCCGATTTCCACAAGGGTGACGAGGGTGGTATGTAGGAACGCGGAGACGCTGCCGACTGCAGCGCAGTGCCAGGAGACTCTGTTGACGACGGCGCATCCCCAGGAGACTCTGTTGACGGCGATGCACCCCCAGGAGACTCTGTTGACGGCGGTGAAACTCCGGCAGTAGACTCCTTTGACGGCTGTGCATCCCCAGGAGACTCTGTCGACGGCTGTGCAGCGCCAGGAAACTCCAAAGGTTTGCGTCTGGTGAGTTTTAGTGGCCTCCGGATGTCGCACAAGTCCTGCAGAATGATGAAAACGTTTACTTCACACACACTGTAACGGCTGTGTTTAACCCATTTAACCCCAAAATCACATTTCCCAATTGTTGGAGGTGTCCACCAACGACTATGTATTACTTGCAGGAGAAGGATCGACTATGATAATTCAAGGGTAGTGCCAGATTAGCTTGGCGCCGACAGGCGCCAAGCTAATCTGGCACTATCCTTGAATTATCATGGTCGATTTGTCTCCTGAGTGCATCCGGATTAAATGGGTTAATTTGAAAAAGAGCCATTATTGTACTTCGATACATGTACATTGCACACTGTCAATTTTGTTTTGCCCCAGTAAGCAAAAGGTCCTCGGACCGACGTCAGCCGTAGCTGGCCCGCGCGCCACTGTGCGCCGGACAACTAAGGCTAACGTAGGCTTTTATTTTATTTTATTATTCTATTTTAAATTGTATTTATTTATTTATTTTGCCGATAGTTAACGCTGTTTATTTACTATTCCATGAGCCGAAAGGTCAAACGTTAAGCGAACCATAACGCACGGCTTGTCTAGTCGCCGCGACATATGACGTCATTCTTTTTTCATTGTTCTACTCGACATTTCTCTTGCATTCGTGGCCTGCGGTGACGTAAAACTTAAAATAACGTCAACTATAAATTATCTGCTAAGCTTCGCTTTCAATTTTTTTGTGTGAACTTAACCTCATGGATATTTCAATGAATAGCAAATGTACGGTTTCGTACCTGATGGACAGGCGCATCTAGAATTTCCAGTCGGATGGCTTTGTCCACGTTGGTGGACCACTGCTCTGCAAAATGGCCCCGACAATGGGCGAAGATGTTGTTCAGTTCCACGGGTGGAGGACCCGTACACTTGTGGTTTTGATCCTGAAGCATCTGAATGACCCTGTTAATTTCTTGAATACAATCTGTAACAAATATTCACAGAGTGAACTTCGTTCATGTGTAAATGGAGAACAGCGCAAAAGAAATATGAGTTAACCCCTTCAATGCCAGTGGTCGGAGATTACATTACTGAAATATTTGTTACTTCAATGCAAGAGCCCCAACCGTCAAAGGAACATTGATGCAAAGCGGTTTCATGGAGAGGCATAGATCCTAATAACCCACTCAGCCCTGACGCACTACAGCAGGAGATGGATCGACCATGATAATTCAAGGGTAGTGCCAGATTAGCTTGGCGCCTGTCGGCGCCAAGCTAATCTGGCACTACCCTTGAATTATCATGGTCGATCCATCTCCTGCAACAGGTGCATAGTCATTAGATGACACCTCCAAAATTTGGGAAATACGTGCATCGGACTGAATGAGATAAGCCATTGCAAATGCGGGTGTTCACGAGGGTTTGTGTCTCGTACCATCGGATTCTGTTCATGTTCTCTTCTCAGCAGTGAAGGTGTAAGGTAATATCGATCCTGCAACTGATCAATTGTAAATTAAGAACGACAAAACCCTCATGGCTCACGTGCATGAATAATCCTCATCATCTATCTGATCTTCTGTTATTTGGCCTTCCGTGACCTTCACCTTTCTGTTGTGTCACTTATATGAGCAGCTGTTTAATGTCAAATGGCAATAGTATGCTGCAAAACGCTATGTCTTGTCAAAATATGTGCATTTTTCAGGCATTCGTCGACGTCCAAATGTGTCATCAAATTTAGCATAAAATTCTTCTAAATTTGACTGAATTGTTTGCAAAGTTCCAATAAAAACTCATATTAAACAAGGCATTTTTACGCATTTGTTGGCCTTCTGTGACCCTTAACCCTTGAGCGGGATCACGCAATTTAGTATGCTCAGGAAGGTTTTAAAATCAGGTATCTGTTTATAAAGTTTGGCGCTGAAGTTGAAAGTAGTATTTGATAAGAGACACACATATTTTTGTAAAACAAGTACAATTTTATACCTGTTTCTTGACCCACTGTGACCTTGACCTTTGAGCGAGGTCACACAAATTGGTACGTTTAGAAAGGTTTTGCCGCAAAGTATCTTTTGGGCCAAGTTTGAAATCCGTGTCTATTAGTCTACGAGAATGTGCCAGTGTTAATGTTTACCACGAATGACAGAAGCCGGACGACGGACGACGGAGGCCCAATACATCGAGTCATTTTTGCTATCGAACGTGAGTCAGAAAACAACCACCTTCATTCCTGCCAGTCTCCAGGGCCATCTGTCTCTGTTCCTCCACGGACAAACGGAAGCTATAGTGGAGGATAGTCAGGTAGGCGAGACGTCTGGTTTCTGCTGTCAGCTCCCGGCATCTTTGGAGACTCAGGAATTTCATTGGCTTTTCGAGGTCCTTCAGTAAACAGCCGAGTTGACGTTTCGTGTCGATATCCCTGCAATACAAGTAACAGGAATTGTTCTGTAAAGTGTCGAAGAATTACGAAACGCTCGCATGCACACCCACATTTAAGATTTAAGATTCCAAACCTTTATTGTGTCGGTCTGGCCGACAAATTCGGACACATCAGTATTATGCTTATGATTATCATTATTCTGATTATCATTATTATGATTATTATTATTATTATTATTATTACTATTTTTATTATTACTTTGTTGTTCACAAATCCAAGCATGATATTGCTGTTCATGCTGAGAATGATCCATCACTATTTCTGAAACGCACGTCGGCTGCACAATTTGTCTCGCAAGCTATAATCAGTCATTGTGTTACGTTATTACGACTGATCTACCTTACTCGGGACTGGCTGTAAAGGCGGTATTAAGTACAATAATCGATAATCCATGCTCCATGCATGTAGGCTTGCATCTCAGTCTCAGTGCACCGCTGACACAAGGGAGCCACAAACTCAGACAGCGTTTATTAGCGTTAATTTCGCATTAACGTGAGGCAAAACTTTGCATAGACATTACAGAAAAAAAGAATCATCCACTAAGCAAAAGGTTGTGAGGCTGACGCCAGTCCTTAGTGCGCGGGCCAACTGTAGGAATAACGTCTGCCTGTGGATAATTTTCTCACTGGGTATCCACTAGGAAACCCGGGCCAATGTGCAGTACATTTTTCCTAACATACTAGCCTAACCAGTGACTTTTTAACCTTCTGTACCTGTGTACCGTGTCTCGAGAATTTTGCGTTGGGCTTAACACATTCTACCCCAGACACACCACAGCAAGATAAAGATCGACCATGATATTCAAGGGTGATGCCAGAATAGCTTGGCGCCTATGGGCGCCAAGCTATTCTGGCATCACCCTTGAACTATCATGGTCGATCTGTGTCCTGCACTGCAACGCAGTCTTCAGAGGACGACTTCAAAATTTGGGGATTTCGGTCTTGGGGTAGAATGAGTTATGCAACGTCAATTAGACTGTAACACTGACATGCAGTTACTGGCAGTTACATGCAGCTCACCACGGAGACCTGTCAGCGTTAAGATCGATTTCGCGTTAAACCTGTACGCTTGATAAGGAGGATGTCCTGTACACTTGTTTAACTCATTCGAGACGTGCCGCCTCCGGATACGCGGCTTATACCGCGTATCCGGAGGCGGCACGTCTCGAATGAGTTAAAAGGACTTACTGTTGTGCGCAAAATCTGCACAGGTTCATAACGCTGTTTGCCACTTCAAGCAACTTGCATTGGTTTGTCAAGGCAAAGGCCAAGTTGCAATCCATCTTCTTGTCAAGCCTTTTGAATTGTTCTGTATATTGTCTGTAATCAGACCCACAAATCTTTGGAAAAGACTGATGAATTTTACATTCGCGATCGTCGCTGACTGTAGTGGTGTCAATGAGCTTTTGTTTTTCAATCTGCATGTTAAAATGTCGCTGCCGAAGAGGTCGTTGGTACCTCCAGCAGTGGTGCTCAAGGATGGGATTTGGACATGCAGGACAAGGGAGAGGGGCTCCAGGGGACAAGGATTTTAACTTGTTTTCCACGTAATCATCTAAAGCCCTGGCGTCGAAAATGTGTCCACATGAGGGTAGCTTGATCAGACGAAATTTGTTGTCGATGTCTGAAACTTGCCCTTTTGTTGCGCGTTCATCTAGATCTATTTCGGCCGTCTGGTCCGCCTGTCTTCTGTGGACATCCTCCGGGTCTTTTTGCGAGTCTGTACTCTCAGATTGACAAGCTTGTCCAGTGTTTGCTTGCATGATCTGGCGTTTCTCTCTGCTGGCGCAACCCGTTGCTTTCACCCCCTTGTCCATGCGGCCACACGCAATTACAGCACCAGTTGCTTCATGCACACGAGGGTTAACGCTTTGATCCTTTTCTGCCTTGCCAGTGCTTTCTTCTAAATCTGCATTTTCCAGCTCGCTCCTAACGTCACTGGAGATCACTACACGTTCTGCACCGTTGCTAATGCCATTATCTGCACCAACAGATTGCGACGAGTTTGTAGTGTTGACAGTGGCCAAGTTTGGGTCGTGGTTCGTTTCCGACAGAGTTTGTCCATGGTCATCTGCATTCGCATTGTAGACTGGTACTTCATCGCTGCTATCTTCTGCTGTTGCAGTTTTGTCCGTTCTCGCGCTGCAGGTATCGGCACCACCTGAGCACTCAGCGAGATCCTTTCCTGAGTCCGCGCCACCTGTATTCTCTTCCTGCCTTTGATGATGCGTCTCGATCCTGCCCGACAGGTGAATGTAGCGATTTTTTTCACATAAATAGCAGACGCATTTCTCACCGCAAAACCCTCGGCAAACGTGCCCGCATGACAATACTTCCTCGCAAGGCTTAGGACAGTTTTGGCACTGCATGTCGCAGGTAGCAGTACACCACCAATGCCGACATCTTTTCGGACAGGGCGCGTCGCACGGTTCACAAGGCTCGCCGCAGTCGTGGTCGCATTCTTCATGGCCGCACATCTTCCCGCATTTCTTCTTGCATGGGAGGCAGACAGTACCACACGGTAAGGGGCAGGTGTGTCCACAGCCCTTGAGTACTTCCCCGCACGTTGCTTTGCACGGGACGTGCACTCGGCCACCCAGGCAAGTGCCGCAAGTACCCGGACAAGGGTGACCGCAGTCCAGCTTGATATCACAAGGGATGTTACACGGGGTAGTTTCAGGGGAGTAGTGGCAAGGGAACTTGACCAGGTGACCGCACGGCCAGGTACGCTCCACCTTCACACACAACACACAATAAAAGCAACACACACAACAATACTGTATGGTGTTATGGATGTTTGAGCTTGACGAGCAAACATTTGTCACATAGCACGTTCAACCCATTTAACCTCAAAGCTACATTTCTCAAACTTTAGAGGTGTGATTTAGGAACTATGTCCAAGTTCCAGGAGATGGCTGGACCATGATAATTCAAGGATAGTGCTAGATAAGCTTGGCGCCTAAAGCATGTTCTTAATTAAACGAACTTTAGTTTGCGAACTCTGACGAACTAGAGTTCACGATCTCGAACGAACCAGTTTGGTTCTTAATTGGACGATCAAAAGATACGGCGAACCTAGTTCGAAGTAGTTCACGAACCTCGGCAAACCATAGTTCGCTGTCGGAAAAGGTTCGCTAAACGTGTTGAGCAAACCAAGGCGAACCTTTTCTCTGATTGGTCAAAACTTTTACCCTCTTCTGCGTTGGAGATAAGAAGATAGTCACCGATTCAAAACAACTATGGCAGACGGCGATATTTCACTCGTGCGAGGAACAAGACCTATTTTTATTGATTTGTGGGAGGCGGAACGCTATTTGTGGGATCGCTACTGCGTTGAGTACAAAAACAAAAATCGTCCAAATCGCGAAGCGGCATAGCGGCAGCCATTTTGAACACCTTCGCAGACAGTAAGTACGCCGAATCAAGCACTTCTGTTAAGAAAGAGAACCATGGCAAACCTGGTTTGCTAAAGTTCGCCTAGGTTAGTTCAACCTCAATTAAGAAACAAACCAAAAGATCGCCGATCTTCTCCGATCTAGGTTTGCCGATCAAACGTTCGTTTAATTAAGAACATGCTTAAAGGCGCCAAGCAAATCTGGCACTACCCTTGAATTGTCATGGTCGAGCCATCACCTGCTGTTGGGCGTCGAGGCTAGGCGTTAAATTCCAATGTCTTGTTTCAAACTTTGGCTATCTGGCCATTTGGTGTTCTGTGCAGTCAATGTGAATGACGTGACTGAGTATGATTTTTGTTTGCAGATGTCTGTATGTGGTCTTATTTCCTCATGTTTTCCCCTTTCAAATCAATGCATTTCGAACCCTTTAGCTGTCCGCAGCACTTTCCTTCTGCCGGAATTTTCTCTGATTCCCGGTGCAGGGATTGCCTCGAAAACAAGCGCCACCGACAGCCAGAGGGTTAAAATTTACGTCAGAAATATAACACCAACCGGCACAGGGCAGTTGACGCCGTGGCGACCCTTCCGCATGCAGTTGCCACAGGCATTGCAGCACCGATGACCACACGTCGAAATTGCCTCGCAAGGACTTTGACATATCCAGGTCGTAGGGTTAGTGCTGCACTCTACCACGGCTTTGTGACCACACTGAGGTATTGTTTTCTCCACCCTCACGACGCATTTGCCGCAGTCCTCGTGGCACAGCCTTGGACAAGCGTGCAGGTTCTGCTCGCACACCTGACGCTCGCACTGTTTCGTGCATCTGGGCGAAAAAAACGTCCCCGTGTGCATACGGACAACGGTACTGTTAACTCATTCAACTCCGACACGCCACGGCAAGACATGGATCGAGTGTGATAGTTCAAGGGCTGTGCTAGAATAGCTTGGCGCCCATAGGCGCCAAGCTATTCTGGCACACAACTCTTGAACTATCACGCTCGATCTGTTTCCAGAAGTGTAATACAGTCTTCAAGGGGCAACTTCAAAATATGCGGATTTCGGCATGGAGCAGAATGAGTTAATCTCACTGTGCATGCCATCGCATGGCAGTAACCGGTGCTGTTCGCTTCACCTTTGATCGTGCTGCCAGGTTGCAACATGGACGGAGGTGAGGCTGACAGCGCACCAGGGGACAATACCGGTGCCCGCGTGCACGATGAGGTTTACCCCATCCCTGCCGAGAAAAATTGAACGCGATCTTACTGCAAGAGGCGTAAATCCTTATGAGCCCGCGCGACTGCGGGGGCTCATGAGGATCTATGCCTCTTGCTGACACTATTGTGTGTCCACGTTAGTTGGACAGTTGTGCTTTTTGGTCTTTGGCAGTGAACACAGATTTCAGAAGCAAAAATGTACCTACGTTTGTAGGGCTAATTCGCTCAGGTAAAATTGCGTGAATGGTGGCGGGCCTAGCCTACAGAACTGGCATACATTGGTTGGGGGGAACAGCGCCTGCTGGGACTTTATTAACCCTTTCCATGCCACTGTACATATGTATTTTGTTTGCGACATCTTCGTTCATTCAGAGACCGGAAGCCACAACATGGACATAAATTCGTCTCAGCAAGAGGCATAGATCCTCATGAGCCCCCGCAAATGCGGGGGCTCATGAAGATCCATGTCTCTTGCAGTTGGATCGTGTTCCCATTTTTAACGCAACGGAAGTGGTAATTCACTCATTCTGATTTAATTATTTGGGTTTATAGACACACTGTATTTAAAATGAAGTACCGGTCGGAAATTATATATATATATATATATATATATATATATATATATATATATATATATATATATATATATATATATATATATATATATATATATATATATATATATATATATATATATATATATTATAAGTTATTGGTCAGAGGGGTTCGCTACACGGACCTTTGTAGGCCTGAGGGAGGCCAAAGGAATCTTTGTACCCCGAAGGCCAAAGGCCTGAGGGGTACAATGATTCCTTTGACCTCCCGAAGACCTACAAAGGTCCGTGCAGCGAACCCCTCCGACCAATAACGTATTTGCTTTCATTACTCCACTATTTTCGTAAAACAAATAAAGAAGACATCTTGCGACCTGGATCACGCCAGACATGACTGACGTCAAAGAAATATACATTTATACATAATAGACTTATGACGTAATTTAAAATATGTCATGACGTTGCCGTCTCCAGTACTGAGTGTACTTGTTGTTTCGAAAAACACTAAGTAACTTTGTACTTTAGAACGTTTGGCGATTCCAAGATGCATCATTGAGAGGGCTACAAAACGTCCGCCATTTTTTGCTACAGGGGTTTTTATATCACGGTCACATGGTACGGTTTGCGCTAAAGTGTGTGACGTAGGGAGGAAAACAAATATATATATATATATAATTTCCGACCGGTGCTTTATTTTCAATACAGTGTGTAACGAAGATTGTCTCACTTGTACTGTTCGTGGTCACGGTCGTATCCGTGGCAGATGAGGTGACAGGCGTGACCACAGTCCAGTCTGACCCGGCAAGGTAACCTGCATCCTCCCTCTGGGGCGCCATCAAAGTCCTTGAACAATGACCGATAGACAACAACAAAAAATTACTGTTTATTATGGCCTTGGCTCATATTTACCGCCGAGGGCCCGTTTTCTGCACCCGCTAACTTTCAGACGAGATTAATATACTTTAGACTTGTCGAAGTTTAAAATTAATAACGGCTTCTTTTAGAAGAAAGGTGGAAGTTTGGCATAGCTGTTTTTCTTGTTCCAAAAACATTTATTAATTGATGAATATTCTGTTTTTCTGCGTTTTCGGCGCCGCGTGCGACCGCTGATTTTGTGACACGGTTATCGGTAAGTTGATTTATCGGTCAACAGCAACGAAAATGTTGTGCCTACCGCATTGCTGTTGATTGTAGCAGCACAGCAATAATCCGTAGTCTCCGAAAAAAAACTTCGGTTTTGAAATTGTGAAAACGTGTTATTCGATCGATTTTTCTGACTGGATGCGTTCGTCGCTCAATGTCGCAATAATACACCAGCGATACGGAAAAAACCCACAAAAAAACGTCGGTCTATATTTACAATAACGATTGACCCCCACCAACCTTCCCCCGAAATATTAATTTCTATCTGATGCAGGATAGTTAGCTATCAGAATTTAAGAAAACAAAAATCTTCGCCATTTAGAGGACAAGAAAAGCGATGCCGCGTGCGTTCTGTTGCAAACAGAATTTATTTACTCTTTTTTATTTTTTTTTTATTATTATTATTATTATTATTTTTTTTTTTTTTTTTTTGGGGGGGGGGGGGGGGGGAAGCAGAGGAATTAGGAACTAGGCGACTTACTCTTACACTTTTAACTCGCGGACTATTCAAACCCGCCAATGTTGTGTACCAGAGCAGTCGCAGACGAAGGAGACAATTCAGGTAAGTTTTTGTTGCAAATCGTCTTGTATGAGTATTTACTAAAAAAAAGAGCATTTTCTTTCGCTGTTTTGTTGAGACAACAACGTAAGCATCTTTATTTTGTTGATTTTGACGAAAGTCTCTGACTTAGAAATGTATTTCCGAGGTATTAGTCTAAGTTTATGATGCTTTCACAGTCGATATTAAAAAAAGGTTTTATCGAGGTATCCGAAATGTCTTTGTTGTGAAGATTATGTACACAAATACACTTACGAATAATTTTAATCTTCTCGATCACTAAGCGTTAGAATGAAAGCAACTGATTTTGTACACAAAATAGTTGAATTTCTTCAAGCACCAACTGCACCTCTGCTGATTTTGGTTTCAGCCGAGGTTGTAAGTAACGTCACAACAACCAATCTTCCCATCCTTAAAGCATTTTCATCATCTGGTTGAAATTTGCCCAAGATTACCACATTTTTAGGATTATCAGAATCCAAATAAAATAATACGTGACAGACAGTCTTTTTGAGGCATTTTGCAGAAATAAATATTAAATGAGAGATCTGCATAAATTTACTACGTCTGGCATTGCAACATTGTATACATTGTTGTGAGATTATATATACATCATCATGACATGAAATATTTTTGGTGTGGAAGAGATGACATCATATGATTACAGTACTGAATTAGTTATCTTGATTTCCACTCAAGGTCATACATACTAAAACTCTTTGCTTAACCATGGAAACTGCCAAAAACTAGTCAGCTTGTGAAATTATGTACTTGACCAGTTGTCCACCATTTTTTCCGCATATTCCCTCCCCGTGCCCCCCTTCTCTCCCCACCCCCCCTCCAACAGACATCAATAACAACAGAGGTGGATTAATACAGTGTAGCTGTTGTGCTGCTATGATTTTGTTTTGTTATTCTTTAATTCGGATGCCATTTTAAGCGCGTTCCTTGCAATGTCACTGTGTGAAGTTATATACTTCAGGATCTCATTCAGCATTTCTGACCATTGTGTAGGATGTGTGCCTGTTTTGTGGTAGTTCTTACCATGGTTATGTGCTTCTTTGAATACCACAAATACCTGTACGAATTAGAATGCATTTGTAGCCATTTTCATGTCTAAACAAAAGTGTCTTATTTATACAAAATAGACGTGTCTATCATTGACTGCCTATTTTGCACACTACTTACACCGAAAGCCGTTTTTTTTTAGCAGTAAAAATAAGCATCACAACCACCGATTTCTTTATATTGTTTATTTTTTTAATTATTTATTTTTTTAATTATTTATTTATTTATTTATTTATTTATTTTACCAGGCTTGGAGTATAGGAGAGATCATATTCTTTAGAAATCGAAAAGTGTTGTCAAGTTATGTACACTATCTTCTTCCTAAGAATGTTCAGTTTCTTTGAGGTCGGAAAACTCTGCTTTCACTCTAGCTGATAAGATTATTAAACCATCTTGCCAAGGCGCTTTCTGTATGAGCTTCTTGGCATTATTACTGTGGAAATATGTGTACTAAACATCTGTGATGGTGTAAATGGTTATGTACACAGTGCTAACTGTTTGGGCAGTGAAATAACAGAAATAAAGGTTTTATCATCACAAAAATACCACGTCTTGTTTTGAATTTGATGTGTCATATGTCTGCACCTTTAACCCATTCAGCCCTGACGCCCTACAGCAGGAGATGGGTCGACCATGATAATTGAAGGGTAGTGCCAGATTAGCTTGGCGCCTGTCGGCGCCAAGCTAATCTGGCACTGCCCTTGAATTATCATGATCGATCCATCTCCTGCAACAAGTGCATAGTCATTAGATGACGCCTCAGAAATTTGGGAAATACGGCCGTCGGGCTGAATGAGATAAATATGGATTTAATTTTAGATTTGGAGTGTCACAAATTCTTGACGGTAAATCTGAGCCAGAGTCATACAGCTTATCTCAGCCCATAGAAGCCAGGCAAAGCACATTCAGTCCACCATACACGTAAGAGAAATAGTTATAACCCCAAAAGAAGAATCACAGTACCACAGGCAAGCCTTACCCTTGGTTTGGACACGGGAATCTCCACATCTGGATGGTTCTCGCACCTCAAGACGATGGCTTTTCCCAGCTGCCCGTGTTGTTTGGCTGTTGCCACCACTTTCCGCCATAGCGGGCTCTTGCTCTTTGTCAGTAGTCTGAGAGTAAAAACCATGGAAAACTCACAAAGAAAAAAAAAAAAAAAAAAAAAGACTTCGGAAAAGCATGGTCAAAACAGTGACTCCTCTTTTCGTCTAATGCATGTTTCCTCTTCTTTATCTCCCTTGCACTTGACACGATTGACGATTACTTTTCTGGTCTGGATTCTGAGAAAATCCCAAATGCGCAAAAGGCCATCGGGTTGACTTCGACTGCCGTTGGCCCGCGCACAGGCGTTCCCGGGCCAAATGCGCCCGACGTCGGCCCGATGGCATTTGCGCACTGGGATACGGGTACAGTGGTATCAGAAGGAACATGCGGTGCTGAAATGGACTGATGCAAAGAGAGGGATTTGTTTTCTTGAGAGGCAGACATGGATTGTGATTTATGTGACTCCAAATGCATGTTAGTCTGTTTTGCACCTTACCTGACGACACCTCACCCTACGCCCTACGCCCCCCCCTCCCCCCCCCTCCCCACCACCCCCCCCCCACCTCCCCCCATCCTACCGGTTTACCCCTGAGCACTATTCCCGAAAACGCTTCCCCATCTTCTTGGATTCGAACCCCAGCGGTAATGACACGTGACTCCTGAACTGCCTGAAAACCGGGTCCCATTTTTGGTGCCATCCACATGCATAGGCATACATGCGTGCGGTCTGTAATTTTGGACCTTACGGCCTAGACTAGTAAACGTGTCTCAACATTTTAACATACCTGAAATTCCCGAAAGCGTACAATCCATTTCGGGCCCGTGAAAGAGCGACACAGACGCGGTTGTCTGTCCCTAGAAACCCCACAGTTTCTTCCTCGTTACTGCGGACCAGCGACAGAATGATGATGTCATTCTCCTCTCCCTGGAAGTTGTCAACTGAGGTCATTAGCACACCTGAAATGGAGAATCGTATGAACAAATAGATCGGTGGTAGATCTTAGTTTCCTTGCCACACAGACACGTGAACAAATTACAATATGTACAACAAGGGAATCACCAAACGCTGGGCCCTTGCCGGTACCCAACCGCCAGCTCGGAGTCTCACTGTTTTGTTTAACCCATTCAGCCCTGACGCACTACAGCAGCAGATGGGTCGACCATGATAATTCAAGGGTAGTGCCAGATTAGCTTGGCGCCTGTCAGCGCCAAGCTAATCTGGCACTGCCCTTCAATTATCATGGTCAATCCATCTCCCGCAACAGGTGCATAGTCGTTGGATGACGCCTCCAAAATTTGGGAAATGCGTGCGCCGGGCTGAATGAGTTAAACTCTTCACTGCTACCGACGATACCGTTAGGCGGAAATGACGCGTAACTACCCGTCAGTATCGTCAGTAGCAGTCACGGGGTTAATGTGTTTGTTAATCGTCGAAATATTCAATTGTCAAGATAATTATGCAGGTTCCTTCAACTTCCATGATTATTCTTGGTCTTACAAATTCTGTAATTATAGAGGAATGAGATAAAGGTCAACTTAACGCAGTGCCACCAAAAGCAATCCCCACAACCTCCACTCTTTCTGTAAGCAAAGGGGCGTAACTCCAAAATCAGCAAAAATGATTTTTAGCAGACATTTTGCTTCAGGCAGGCATGCGTGCTGAACAAAAGAAATGAAGCACAGTGACTGTAAAATTCACGTGTGCGATCCTGTCCGCAAGTACATCGTGCTTACTCTGATCACATAACCTCAGCTCGATGACCAGAGTATCTCCTGCCATGGTGCCGGAGGGTGGAACATAGGAATATACTACACTCGCGTTCAGGGTGATGCAATGCATCACCCTGAACGCGAATGCACTCTATTCCTACAACAGGATGATGCGAGAGACATTGTGATGTGAGTACTGACCTCTAAACATGGTGGCCTGCATGATGTTCTTGAGCTTGAGTATCTGGCCGGTGTATGCAGCGAGAATCGTGATGTTCTTCGGTTCGTAGCCTTGCAGCAGCAGGTACTTGCACAGTTTCATCACCATCTCTGCCTCGTATTCATTGTACTTGCTGCTAGTCTCGTGATGTGTCTGTTCAGATACCTGCAACAAATTTGTGCTGGTCTTCATTCATTCATTCATTCTTTTATTCATTCGTACCGAATGGCTAGATCTCCTTAAGAGGACTTACAATAACGGTCTGTTCAGATACCTGCGACAAATTTGTGCTGGCCTTCATTCATTCATTCATTCATTCATTCATTCATTCATTCATTTATTCATTCGTACCGAATGGCTAGATCTCCTTAAGAGGACTGACAATAACGGTTAGAAAGTAAACCTTATGGATAATTGAACGCAGGCCATTTAGGATCTATTCCTCTTTCAGTTAGATCGCGTTCAGTATTTTCGGCAGTGAAGGTGTTACGGTCCAAAGGTACAGACCAGCACACAATTAACTCATTCAACCCCACGCAAGTATTTCCCAAATTTTGGAGGCGTCATCTAACGACTATGCACTTGTTGCAGGAGATGGATCGACCATGATAACTCAAGGGTAGTGCCAGAATAGCTTGGCGCCGACAAGCGCCAAGCTAATCTGGCACTACCCTTGAATTATCAAGGTCGATCCAACTCCTGCTATAGTGCGTCATGGCTAAATGCGTTAATGAATGTTCTATGAACACATGCTCAGAGGGTTTCCAAAATATCACATCTGCACCGCGAAGGAAAGACCGGGAAATGTAACCTTGTATGGTGTTACGTCTGTTCTTTCTCAGCGTGTTTCTTTCTTTCTTGAATATTTCGATGTAACCTTTTAAAGCAGATAATACCTAAATAATAATACGAAAATAAACCATTGTTCTTCCGCTACATAACTGTCGAGAAACCTGAATATTGGACAACTGATCCAAATGTGCCCCGCAGATGCCGAGGTTCATGAGGATCTACGCCTCCTGCTGAGACCACTTTGTATCCATGTTTCCTGGAAGGCTGTGACTCTTTGGCGTTGAATTAGCAAAGATTTCAGAAGCACAATCTGTGTACAGTGTCAGCGAAAGGTTTAACAGTGTATCGATGCAGTAACTACAAGCCAAAAATAATCGTAATGCATTCTGACAATACGTGCAAGGTCAAAGGAATCCATATTACTCCCTGTTTATACCTCATGGTGGAACAGAAACACGTCCTCCTTCATGCCCCGGATGTGAGGCCTGTTCAAAGTTGTCTCGTGATCTTCTAGATGAGGATAAATGTGACGTATCAGTCTAGACACTTCGGGTCGCATGCGGTGCTGCAAGCGAGAGTAACAACAAAAGACATGCAATTTAAAATAATTAAAACTTCTTTCTTATCTTTTTATTTTGTTGCTGCCTAGTTTAGCTATACTAATGAGCAAAAGGAATGTGGCATTTTGGACATCATTTTTTAAAAGATGTCGCATTTCGTTTGCTTTTCAATATAGATCTATGACAACTGGTATATGATGCACTGTTCTTTCTCTTCCTAGTGCTTTTTCTTACCTAATTGTCAAGTGAGAATACCATTGACTCTTAACCGGTTCAGCCCTGACACCCTACAGCAGGAGATGGGTCGACCATGATAATTTAAGGGTAGTGCCAGATTACCTTGGCTGTCGGTGCCAAGCTAATCTGGCATTGCCCTTGAATTATCATGGTCGATCACATCTCCTGCAACAGGTGCATAGTCACTAGATGACGCCTCCAAAATTTGGGAAGTACGGCCGTCGGGCTGAATGAGTTAAGAAAACCTACACGCAAAGCACATTATTCGTTCGATTAGATTTGTACCCTTGGTACAATATTCTGAACAAAATTCTTGAAAACTACGTAACTTGTGCTATGCTATTCGGATATAACAAATCGCCAAGTAATAATCCAACAGAGAAATAAACACGCATAGAGAAGAGCTTACAATAGGTGCATTGCACAGTATATAATCTATGACAAAAAGACTGAATCAGAAACCTGGACCGTGAGGGTGGTATGGTACAGCTTGTTGTTGATGAGCCTCTCAAAGAGCGAGAGATCCAGATGGTAGTGGCGACACAGATCGTACACTGTAGGGGAGGGTCTCAGCTGCTGGTGGTCTCCGATCAGGACCAGGTGCTGGCACGACTCGTGAAGGGTCGCCACTACATGGGCCTCAAGCACCTGAAGAATATAGACGGAGTAATAGTTCAGGTTACATTAGACGGTGCACAGAATCAAGAATCGCCAGGAGGTAACAAACAAGCGTGTTTTCTGTTATTTACTTGCATTGCTTCCTTGCACCAACTTTTATAGTAAAACGACTTTCCAGAATAATCTAAGGAATTCACACAACGCAACCAATCAGAACGGAACACGTAACTGAAACTCATCAATATTAATATTAAAAAAAACTTTCTAGAATAACTACAATAGTCTACAAAAATTCGACTGCTCATTTCAGCCCCAAATCCCAGTGTGTAATGACGTCACATAAAAGTATGGTAGTCCGTTCACGACCTTTCATAATACGCAAAGAACGGTTGCCAACTTCACGCGCACAGGAAACAACTATGATTAAAAATAGAGCGTCTCTACTAAAATGTTGCTTACATTTTGACGTCACATGTACGAGGTCACTAAACAGAGCGCGACTTCGCTCGAACGTTCTAATCTATTCTCAGCGAAACTACGCATTCCAAAAATCAACCGCTCTTCTCCTTGCGACTTCGCTAGAAACTTCCGGACTAATCTTAGCGTATCATAACAAAACCAATTCCGCTATCATGCTCGAACGATAGAGAATCTCACTGAAAAGGTACGTGATACGTAACCATGATAGCTCAAATAAATATCGGATCGTTTCCTACGATTAACAAATGCGTGCTCTCACAGAACAACTCAACTATAATCGTAACAAGTGGTGCCCCAACGGTCGGCAAGACTATGGGATATAGATAGATAGATAGATTTTGCATACAGCTAGATTAAAGGGAGATATTGAATGAGTTCGTAATCCAGTGTTGTACCTATTCAACATTTTTTAATAATAATTAATTCATTTTTGCAAGTTTTGGATCCACTATTTACTCCCATCAAACAGTCAGCCCTGGAAGAGACTGTGTGGAAAAACAGTCAGCACTGGAAGATTCTGCGTGCCCTTCGGAAACATCAATTTCGTTACTGTGTACACTTTGTCGTGAGATAGCGATGCCATGACGTCAAGCTTATAGTGACGTCATTTTTCTGCTCGTGCTATTCTTCTTCAGAATTCCTGTCGCTACACGAGCCCACAGAGCGTACTAATGATACTTGACGCTACCGTTGCACTAATTAGTGTGTGTGTGTGTGTGTTTGTGTGTGTGTGTGTTTGTGTGTGTGTGTGTGTGTGTGTGTGTGTGTGTGTGTGTGTGTGTGAGTGTGTGTGTGTGTGTCTATGTGTATGCATGTACGTGACCGGCAGCAGGCATGAGTAAATGCGAATGTATGCAGTGACGTATGTAGACGCAAGTTTTGTGCTACGTGTTTTGTGCGTGTGTATTTGCGTCATTTTTATTTTTTAAATATTAGTTCTACGTTATTCTGAATTTTCTCTATACAGAATGACGTCTTTTCTTTCTATCGTGTTTTTTTTTCCCTTCTGTTCTACGTTGTTTCCATATCACCCAGAAGAAGGATCTTTGATCCGAAACGTCGTGTTCCATGTATCTAATTTAAAGGGTTTTTAACATCTATTTTCCTTTGTAATAATCGTCATTTACCTCAGCTGCCTCCTCCAGTATGACAATGGGACAGGCAATTTCCTTTAGAACATCGCGGTACCGTGCAGCCCGTGTAGTGGTCATCCCGATCACAGATGCTTTCATCAGAACGTCAATGTCTTCTCTATCTCTCAGCACCTGCAGCTCTTTCGACGTCTGTTCGAACAGCTTTCTAGTTTTACACAGTGACGTTATTATATAAGGCTTGTGCTTTTGCACCCAAAACAGGTACAAGCGCACTCTGTCTTTTAGAGTGAGTTTGGGGTCCCACAGGTCGGTGACAGCGGCAGCTTGGTCCTCCGTCATGGGTTTTTCTTTGCGCAGAGCTTGGTGTACCTGTGTTTCTCGTGTCTGTCTCAGCCAGTGCGGGATGGTCCATGCGTCATCCGGTCCGCCCATCTGCTCTGTTTTCCGCTTCCATTTGCCGACTGACTGAAACTGGTCACTTTGCGTTGAACTGAAACGCATAAACGTATCGTAAACCCATTTAGCCCCAAGGCCCTACAGCAGGAGATGGACTAACCATGATAATTCAAGGGTAGTGCCAGATTAGCTTGGCGCCTGAAGGCGCCAAGCTAATCTGGCACTACCTTTGAATTGTCAAGGTCAATCCGTCTCCTGCAACGGTACATAGTCGTTCGGTAAAACCTCCACAATTTGGGAAATGCGGCCGTGGGGGGAAATGGGTTAAGTCTGTCACCGCCCTGGTACCGCCAACGACATCAAAGTGCAAGTGACATCAATAAAATGTTATCGTCAGTAAGCAAAAGACCGTTGGGCCGATTCGGCCGCAGTGGGCCTGCGCACAGCCATTCTTTTGGGTGACACAGCTGCCTGATATGCTGCAAAACGTCTGCATCGCTTTCCGTACAACGTACACTAAAGATTAAAATAGCAAACTTTTTAGATTTCAGTCCATTTATGTGTGTCGGTCCGTGTTCTTGGATGTTAGTGCTCTAGGCCGTACGGTCCAAAATCACAGACCACAAGACATTGATTAAAGTACCATTACGCGTAAAACAAAAGACACATTTCAGCACTATTTGTGTTTGTAGAGGCCTTGTAGACCCACCTAATAAGCTTCTATGGCAGTTTGGACACGCAGCAAAAGCACACGAGTTAATTCCCAGGTATTTATTTTGCGCAGCCGTTAGCATGTCAATCTACTTTTAGCTGTTTCTCGTACTGACAACGTTGTATTTATAGAACGGAGTGGAGTCATTGTCAGGTTTCTTGATATTAAATACGAAGTGTGCTGAACTGGATGTTTAAATGAACCATAACTAGGCCTGTGTGTAGCGTTTCTTAATCATCTGATACAGAAGTGTATCTTTGAACAGTTACGGCGGTACTGGGCCTTTAAAATGTGTGCGTACCCATACTGCCATGAGGTGGTCTTGGTTGCCTGCTCTGCGTTCAACACCAATAACTAATTAACTGCGTAATTAGAATATAAATAATTCCGATCATTATATAGGTCCTTTACCCAGCTCTGTGAATCGGCTCAACGCGCCGCAAACTAAACCCAACACGCACGCTCACGTGAAACACACGCACTCACTCACTCAGAAAACAACACTGTGCAGGACAAACAAAGAACATTCACGTAGTGCGAAGGAGCTCAGCTATTGAAGTTCCGGAAATTTTTATCGTTTGTGTTTGAAACTGGATAAAGTGGCCTAAAACCGGTACCAAGTTAGAGAACACACCCATGCTCTTCTGTGACGCCATATTCATTTTCGTCGTGGTTTTCATTCGCTGCAAACTGCGGTACTACTGGAAGGTCCTTTGTACTGCCTTGCAGACGACATAGCACATCCTGGAAAATAAAAAAATAAAAAAGATTCTGCGACGCCTTAACTCATTCGCGGCCAGCCGCATCCGGTTCGGCTGGCCGCGAATGAGTTAAGATTGCATTGAACAGGACGCGGTTTGAGTGCGCCTATTCTCCAGTAGCAGAGACTTCTGTACCCTTCTTTTCACAGGTCATGTGGTCAGGCGCACATAACGGAGGTGTCGTTACGGCCTTTTCACTTATCGGGGAATTTTCTCATAGAAATAAGGAGCAGAAAGGGTTTTACAATTAAACTTCGTGTTTAACTCATTCTACCCCATCACAGAAATCCCCAAATTTTGCCGTTGTCCTCTGAACACTGCATTAGCAGTGCAGGACACAGATCGACCATGATAGTTCAAGGGTGATGCCAGAATAGCTTGGCGCCCATAGGCGCCAAGCTATTCTGGCATCACCCTTGAACTATCATGGTCGATCCTTATTTTGCTGTGGTGTGTCTGGGGTAGAATGAGTTAAATAAATGTTAACCATTTGAGTGTCAGTAGCGATTTTGGTCAAACTAATTCCCGCAGGAATCACCTCGACCAAAATCGCTACCGACACCCAAAGGGTTAAGTTATAGTCCACTTGTGCAGCATTAATTTAAGGAATAACATTTATAAAGGAAATATTGCGAAGGGTTCAATTTATTGCCCGTTTTGGCTGCAGGCATTGGCGCAACGCTATTCGGGTACCACTTTCGAACTGTTATTCTCGATCTGTCGCCTGATATCGTATGTAGATGCTAAAGGACAACTAAAAAATATGGGAATTCAGATCTCAGCTTATTTCCTTCTAGTGCATACAGCCATCAGTGCTCTAACCAAGGCCTCAAAGGCCACCGGACCAAAGTCGGTCGCAGGGGGCATGCGCACGACTGTGCGAGGGCCCCCTGCGGTTGACTTCGGCTCGATAGCCTTTTGCGTGCTGCGGATGGTATATGTGGATGCGTGCACTAGGAAGTGAATGTTTTAAGCGATTTTTCATGTAATCTAGATCAAAATGGTGACTGACAAACGTGTAAAATGCGGGAAAAAGAACCCAACAAAGAAATAAACACGTTTAGAAAAGACGGTTACAACATAATTTATTAATATTACGGATTGAGCGATTTTTCAAAATAGACAAACAATCAAGTACACAATTTCCTGCTTATGTTTTAGTGAAGTGAAGATGCGACTCTAGTTACTAAATATCAATAAATAAAAATAAATATAAATAAATATTAAGCCGTGCAATTCAGGTTGATTCGAACTGTGTTTCTGCAATCTTCTTCAATTGAACACCAAAGAGCCCTAGTTGTCCTGGGAACATGGGCTAAAAAATGGTTTTCATAAGAGGCGTAGATCCTCATGAGCCCCCGCAACTGCGGGGGCTCATGAAGATCTATACCTCTTGCAGTTGGGTTGTGTTTATATTTTTTCGGCATTGAACGGGCATTGTATTGTATTTCGGCATTCGGCATTGTATCAATAAACTGTGTGGTAACAGTCATTCCTAAGCTTGTTTCTTCCTTCGTTGGTTCTTCTCCGCATTTTACACGCTTGGCAGTCACCACTTTAGACTGGAGTTTACATGTATTATCGCAGTTTACATATTATTCACTTTCTCAGTTGTGCACGCAACCACAGGTGCCGCCCCCAACAAAAGGCAATCGGGCAGAAGTCGCCCGCAGGGGGCCCGCGCACAGTCGTGCGCGGACCCCCTGCGACCGACTTCAGCCCAATGGCCTTTGAGTTCTTGGTTAGATTCTTCTCGATGTCACATGTAGCCTACCTCCAAAGCTTCAGAGTCTCTGGCGAACTCTGCGATGCCCAGCCACGCTTTGATCATGTAGCGCTTTTGCTGGGCGTGTCTCTCGAGCATGTACTCCTGGATAGCGGCGAACAGGTTCTTCTTGACAACCCCCTTCAGAGCTTCGTCTGCCAGGATTTCGCTCTTTGCTTCTTCCACACCTCGCTTGACCCAGGCAGGGATGCGTCGTTTCTTTTTCTTGCGTTTTTTCACCGTCATAGCATGCTGAAGTTCTTTGACGTACAACTGTAGCCAAACTCTGTACACAGTTGAGCAATGATAGATTAATGAATGAATAAATGAGTGCGAAAGTGAGTGTGTGAGTGAGTGAGTGAGTGAGTGAGTGAGTGAGTGAGTGAGTGAGTGGGTGAGTGAGTGAGTGCACTTGATTGCGTGAGTGAAGAGACAATTTTAAATCAAATCCCTCTTTGTCTTTATTAAAGAGGGAAGGAAGGGGGGAGGGGGGAGGGGGGGGGGGCGAGGGGGTATGCGCAAAACTCGTGATGAATGAGTGGCGGTTTTTCGCTTTCTTGGTTACTGGATTTTTTTCATCCTCGCCATTCGTGAAAATCGTTCTGAGACGAGAGAGGCAGAATAGGATGGTCGTGATCCGTGAAAACGTTCTTGTTATTTCGTGTAGTCTACCTCAAAAGTTTGGGGATCTCTGGCAAACTCTGCGGTACCGAGCCACGCTTTGATCATGTAGCGCCCCCCCCCCCCCCCAACCCTTCCTTCTCCCCTCCTCCCTCCGTTAGCTGCCTTCTCTCCTCATCGTCTCTTTAGTTTGTGAAACGAGAATGCTATTTTGGGTAATTCGTCATTACCCAATCGCAAAGAGAAACATCTTGAATCCGTGATGGTAACCCCTCTCCCCCCATCTACCCCACCCTTTTAAAAGAAAATCAAACATTAGGATCTACCTGTACAGCCGTACGCGAACTTTCCGCGGTAGGGACCCGACGGATGATGGGCAAATGTCTTCATCTTTACAGCTGCTTTCGCCCTTGATGATGGCTTTAATGACGTCCTGCGATGACGCCTGGACACCCAGCCACGCTCGGACGCAGAATTTCTTTTCTTTATCGTGCTGCTTCAGAAGTGGAGCAGTGATAGCGCTGTAGAGTTTTTCGTTTATGAATGGTCTGAGTTCTTCGTCAGGGAGGATTCCCTCCCCGCAAGGACTGCTCAAGCTTTGCCTCATTTTGCTGGTCCAACTCCTGGAGAACAGGAGACATAAAGACATCCATCTCACAGAGCTAATCTCTAACTCAGGATTATAGCAGACAAATTCCAGTTTGCAAAGGTCCTAGGGTCGACGTGTACTTTGTTTCTGAAATCTTCGTTTATTCAACGACCAGAAGCAACTGCCGTCCTAGTAACATAAACAGAAAGTAGTCTCGGCGAGAGGCACAGATCCTCATGAGCGCCCGCAATCGGGGGCTCATGAGGATCTATACCTCTTGAAGTTGTTTAGTCTTCATTTTTTTCGGCAGTGAAGGGGTTAAGGAGGGCTGGGCATGCGGTCAAGGGTGCAGTCAGTGAACTCCTTTTGCACTGCAGTGTTTGCCCATTAACTCATTCGTGGCCAGGCGCATCCGGATGCGCGGCTTATGTCGCGCATCCGGATGCGGCTGGCCGCGAATGTTAACTCTTTGTGTGCGTAATCAACGGTACTAACTATATACAGTACCGGTGGTTACATACACAATGGGTCTAACACGGACGTGTCGATTTCCGCCAGCAAGAGGATTCTCGTGAGCCCGTGCCACTGTAATTTCATTTTGATTGTTTCATTTGTGACAGAATGCGTGCTTGTTATATACTAAAGAGAAAACGAAAAGCGACATTTTGAAATCATCGGAAACACTTCACTTTCGTGTTTCCGATGATTTCAAAAGTTGATGTCACATTTCTTTTGCTCGTTAGTATCGAAATGTATACTGACGAGCAAACGAAATACGACATTAGCGGATTCCGACGAGATCATATTTATTTCGCTTAACAGTACATAATGTGAAACACACGTTTGATTATTTCATGATATGAACATTATACGTATTGGTCGCAGGGGTTCGCAACACGGACCCTTGTAGGCCTGAGGGAGATCAAAGGAACCATTATTCCCCGAAGGCCGAAGGCTTGAGGGATACAATGGTTCCTTTGACCTCCGAAGGCCTACAAGGGTCCGTGCAGCAAGCCCCTGCTACCAATAACGTATTTGTTTTCATTCCTCCACTATTTTCCTAAAAGAAATCAAGAAGACATCTTCCGACTTGGATCACGCCAGACATGAATGACGTCAAAGGAATATACATTTATACATAATAATAGACTTATGACGTAATTTAAAATATTTCGTGACGTTGCCGTCGCAAATACTGAGTGTGCTTGTT
>BTPG01000277.1:0-25000 GCA_036245525.1 Semisulcospira habei | reverse complement strand
GATAGATCGACCATGACGTTTCAAGGGTGGTGTCGGAATAGCTTTGTCGCGTACCGTGGTGCCAAGCTATCGTTGCACTACACCTGAACTATCATGATGGGTCAGTCTCCTGCTGTAGTGCTTCAGTGCGGAATGGGCGAACCCTTCGGTGGACTGGTCACACGCAGCACCAGACAGCCCAGTACAGGACAACAGACAAATACAGTCTGGCCGTACACACAATGTCCGATCGCCAGAACGTTCACTTGCCTCTGGTTCTCTCTGTAACAACACACTCAGCGATGTACGAGTGTGGCCTGAGTATTGTATGACTGCTCGAGATAACCTTGATTGACCACTTGACTGCTGCTGACGATAGCGTTCGGCGGAAAGGACGCGCACCACCTTACACTTATCGTCAGCAGCAGTCAAGGGGTTAGTGGTCCGCTACTCATTAGTTATCTCCCTAACGCCCTTCTCAGTTACAGTCACACTATTTGTACTTTTTCTTACGCACTCACAATTATATTTACATGAACACCGCATTACGTTGCACACTCACAATGACATTTAGTGATTTAGTGATTTACATGGACACATTACGTTACGCACTCACAATGACATTTACATGGACACATTACGTTACACACTCATAATGATATTTACATGGACACATTACGTTACACACTCACAATGACATTTACATGGACACATTACGTTACACACTCATAATGATATTTACATGGACACATTACGTTACACACTCACAATGACATTTACATGAACACATTACGTTACACACTCACAATGACATTTAAATGAACACATTACGTTACACACTCACAATGACATTTACATGAACACATTACGTTACACACTCACAATGATATTTACATGAACACATTACGTTACACACAATGACATTTACATGAACACATTACGTTACACACTTACAATGATATTTACATGAACACATTACGTTACACACTCACAATGACATTTACATGGACACATCACGTTACGCACTTAAAATGTTACATGAACACATTACGTTACACACTCTCAATCATATTTACACGAATATATTGCACACTCACAATTATATTTACATGAACACATTACATTTTACACTCACAGTGATATTTACATTAACACATTACGCTACACACTCAAATGATATTTACATGAACAAATTAAAACATGAGGTTTAACAGTCTCTGATCCTCCAACAGATACCAGTGACATGGATGTCAGAGCTGCATGACGAGTGCAGTAAATATTATTACACTAATTAGTCTCTAAGAGACCATAACCTGTATCCCGGAGGCATGCTCTCATTCGAGACGTGATGCACTCGGATAGCACGTTCTTGAATGAGTTAAGGCTTTTATGGGTTCTGTCAGCATTCACTTGTGTGCATAAAATTGTGATGCGTGACTTGCTCATTATAAGTTTTCGAGATTCGTGATTTTGCATTTTTTTATCTCGTGAAAAAATGAGTTTGTCGCGAAACGTGAAAGCCATAATGAGATGTTCGTGATCCGTAAAAACGTCCTGGTTATTTCGTGAAACGTCAGTCGCCACAGTATAAATTCTAATCAGAACCATCCCCACCACCCGCCATCGCCGTCGTTTGAGCCTTCGGCCAATGAAAAGAGGTGATGATAGTGCACCTTCTCTCTTCATCCACTCTTCCGTCGTAAAACGTGAATGATGTTTTTTTTTGTTTTTTTTTTAATTCTTGAGTCGCAAACTAATCGTCTTTAACTCATTCGAGACGTGCCGTCTCCCGATACGCGGCTTATACCGCGTATCCTAAGGCGGCACGTCTCGAATGAGTTAATCGACCGTGATTGTACCCATCCTTCGTATACCCCCCCCCCCCTTCCACTCCCGCTTACCCCCTCCACCTCCCCCGCCACCCCTCCCCTCCCCCCTCCAACTTAATTAAGTTTGGTGTCGATGTCAGTCTGAATTTCTAGAACGTAGGTCAGTGATTTAATCTAAGAACCGGCGCCTGATGTAGAATAGAAAGGGTACACCTGCCATCGGGGCAATACAAAAAGTTCACTTAGCTGACAAGTGAGTCGTGGCCGTCGCCGTTATTATCAAAGCCTCACCTATCTGGTTTGTGAGTATCAAAGATAGAATGAAGTACATAGTCGACATACAATCTACTAGTGCACTTGTTCCTCGTTGTCATGGAATACAGTGGCGTCACTGCGTGTGGTCGATATCGAGGCTAACGGGAACAAAGAACTCCGAACGTACACCGGCCCACTGTTACACGCTCGTCTGTCAGGCACGTACACTACCGGTGACAGCGAATATACAGGTGTAGAACTGACGGTTGTGAACAGGTAAGTAATGTGACTTTTCATCTTCTGTCCTGTTTTGGAAACATGTAGGAGACGTGTAGGCTTAATTGGGTTTATCTGTATGTCAAGTTTTGTACTGTGAGAATTCCCGGTTAAGCTACTTTCAGTTTTGTTGGTTCCGAGAACCGCTGTTGTATGCACTGACGCCATTCGCCAAAAACTTATGGACAGTGAGCCGTGCCTGCTTACGATACACGTTTTGTACTCATATTATTCACGACACGCAGTTTGTACCTGTTAAGGTTGTAGGACACACCTGTTTCGCGCATCTTTTCTGCGCATTTAGATACCGCTATCTTGCGTCTGCCGTGACCTGAGACTAGAGGTCACCGAAAAAAACCGCCGTACGGCAAGTCGTATTGCAAACAAGCTCAATTTATCGATAATTGACAAAAGATATATACTGTCTTAAATAGGTGTGTACGCTGACTGTTTCTATGCATAAAATGTTGTGTTTCCTCAGAAATAAGATACTTTTGCATAAGTTGCGACAAGTCATCGAGCGTCAGTAGTAACGCATAACCATTTCTCAGAAGAAGAAAAAAAAAAATGAACGGGCCAACCGAACGGGAGCCAGGAAAACAACAAAATCTCTTTAAACATCAGGAAGGTAAAGTAAAGTAGAAAAAGAGGTTGGTGGTGTTTGCTAAGTGACTAGAACACGAGTTACTAGTAGTGAAAGAAAAATGTCGTACGTAAGTGGCATATCTGACTGGTTTTCCAACTCTTAAAAAAAAGAAAGTTTTATGCACCGCCGTGAGATGTCACCTGCACGGCGTAAAACCCCAATAGCTAACTGTCCTTTTATGCATGGAAATTTACAGCCTACCTGCAATGAAGAAGACTACATTTTATTGTGGGTTGACAGGGGCATGCATTCCATGTATGTCAGTCACCACCTAGAAGTAGAACATTTCCATACATTCTCAGAGAGCCTTTACTAATACCGTGGAAGGAATGTAGTCCACATTGTAGTGATATTAAACCAGTGCCAGTGCTTATTATTTAGGAAAACGTACTGTGTGTAGTATAAAGTCCTGCTAAGGGAGAATTTTGCATTACTAACTCAGTAACTGCTTTACTTTCAGTACTTAGTAACTTAGTTTTCTCATCCATTCTCTGTCTTATGAAGGCTATATTAGTTATTACAGATTAGGAGATAGGTCCAGCATTTTTTTAGTTCAAGGATGGTGCCAGAATAGCTTGGCGGATGAGATGCCAATCGATTCTGGCACCACCCTTGAACTATCATAGTCACATTTATTTCAAGCAGTGGGTGTATCAGGATTAAAAGGGTTACCTAGTAAAACGCTACTTTGACTGAAACCCTAATATTTGTTGACTACCATTTTGGATGACCGTAGAATGTGTGAAAAATACAAATTTGACTAGTACAAAAGCAAGCCTGTATGTTGAGACTCGTGACACTTGTGACACTTATTTCAGCTACCGTTTGGAAAGGTCACACAGGTTGTGAATCAGTTATGCGCATGAGGCGTACAGACGTGACTTTGCCATTGTTGTTTGTTCTTTGTGGTTTACACAGTTTTTGTCGCATTTATTTTGAAAGTAATAATCTGCCCCTGCATTTAGTTCACGCAAAGTGAAATTGTCATGCTGCCGAACAAACAGTAATAATCATGTATTTCATTTCAGGCTAATACTGCTGTTGACCTCTCGCTGTGGAGTCTCAGTACTTTCACCCAGAGTACATACTTGCAAACAAGTGCAGAAGTATGACGTCTACACCAACTGACCAAGGTCACACTCACAGCTCAAGTGAAGTGAGGAAATGTGACACTTATTCTCCTGGACTCAAGGTAAATCATACCAGTAGATCTGTGATGAGAATCAGGTGCAGAACACAACACAACTATGGTGTGAATGAACACATCATACTGTAATGCCTTCTTTCATTGGCTCATGTGTGAAGCAAGTGTAAGGCTATGTTCTGGGCCATTGGTCGTCCATGATAAACTTTAATGTTGGCATTTTCTCGGAGACTATTCAATCCACAGTCTTCAAACGTAGCCGAAGGATACTTTGTGGCAAGACCTTTCTTACTCTTAGCCTACCAGTTTGAGTTCAGGCCAAGGGTCATGAGAAATCAAGAAATAGGTTTAAAAAAAAAAATAGCCATATTTTGACAAAAGATATTTTTTTCTCCAATACTATTCACAACTGTACATAAGCCAGCACTTTACATATGCTTAGCCTCATGGCACTTAAATTTCAGTCACCTTTTGGAAAGGTCACACAGTTCAGATTAAGAAAATGATCAGTTTTAAATGCACACGAGCGATCCAGGCTTCACCATTCTTGTTTGTGGTGTTCACAGTTTATTTCACATTAGTTTGAAGGTAGTAATGTGTAAACTAAATGTAGGGATGAATTGGGTGGGTGGGTGGGGGGGGGACTCCCCCCACCGGCCCCGAATTGTTTATAATGCTATAACAAAGTCCCTGTTTGTGGAGTTTGGAACCGACCCACCCTGAAATAAGATCAGAAGTGAAATTGCCATGCTGCCGAATAACACGATACACATGTATTTCATTTCAGGTCAGTGCTGCTGTTGACGTCTCACTGCAGAGTCACGCCCAGAGGGTATACTTGCAAACAAGCACAGAAGTATGACGCCTACACCAAGAAGAGGCAAGAGCTAGTCAGGTCATGTTTGCTCACAGGAGAAGGCCACAGCTAAAAGCAGGCAATTCCAGTTCCAGCGGATCAACTAAAGTGAGAGAATGCGACACTTATTGTCCTGGACTCGAGGTAAAGCATACCGATTGATTTGTGAATAGAATCGGGTTCATTACAAAACACAACTGGTTGGGATAAACACATCACACTGTAATGCTTTCTTTCATTTTGAAGATGGTGTAGTAGTAGTACCAGCATTCTCAACAACACCGAATGCTAAAATCACTTGCTGTCAACAAGTGGCACCATATTGCATTTGATTTGAAAACTAGAGGGTTGGGCAAGTCTCCAAATACTGTCGTTTTCTTTAATAAGCACTTAGTGCATTCAAAAGGACTAGAAAAATCTGAATACTACCCATTTGGTCCAGTGTGTGCAGTTTCTAAACAGCAATGCGTTGTGTCCTGTTTGAAACAATTTCTGCAAGTTACACTTTGAATATTGATGCTGATTCTAGATATATGTATACACCCTTTGTGGTCATTTCAAGCTCAATGGCGTCTAATTTTTGGCGCAAGTGTGATGGCAAAAGTAAGTGTTTGTAATGGGTCGTCCGTCAACTGTCTGTTACCTGTGGGCAACTTTAACATTGGCATTTCCTCGAAGACTATGCAAGCCTCAGACTTCAAACTTGGCACAAGGGTACTTTGTGGTAAAATAATTCTAAACATACCAATTTCTGTGACCTTTCAAAGGTCATCTCAAGTAGTATTTTCAACTTCAAACTCAAACTTGCTATGGAGATACCACATGATAAGGGTGACAAAAGTTAGTTTCGGGTAGAGTTGTAGTTTTTATCAATGTTTTTGCAAACTTTTCAATAAAATTTGGCATGATGATAACACTTTTCTGTGCTACTAATGTAATCAGCCCCTCACAGAGGTCAAGGGTCACAGAGGGTTGACAAATGTGTGAAAAATGAAGGGATTTGGAAAAATACTCAGGTTTCGCTGGTACAAAATCCAGCCCTATACTTATGTTTAGACATTTTCAGAGACCTGTTGGAGAAGTCAAGCCAAGGTAAAAAAGGACAGACATATTATGTGGATTAGTCATACACGTGAACCATAAGGACATTGCCTTTCTTGTTCATGTTCTGACTACTGTCAAATTATGCATGTATGTACTTTGTATAAATACTTGCAAACATATATGCACGCAATATGTGCATGTCAGAAATTTTTTTGATACAAAATTATCTTTTGCAGGTTGTGAAAGCTGAGGGAAGAAAAGTTCAGCGGGTACATCTCTCCGCAATGGCCAACCGACGAGAAGGCAAAGGAAGTGAACTGATTGTCCTGTGTAGGAGGGCAGACGTCCTGTTATTTTGATGTCCATCCACCAGGCTGGCCACAGTGTCAAGGTTTTGGACAGTCACATCATTCGCAATGCAGCAAAAGCCTGTGCCTTACTGCCTGAGCTGATGCATAGCCATATATTAGGAGAAGGGCAAGCAGGCTTTAGGCCTGGCTATTCAACTGCAGACACAACAACAGTGGGGCAGTGACAACAAAGTGACAATGACAAAACTCGAGAAAATAGAAATAAAGAGGGAGTGTTTCCATAAGCCTGACATAGAAGCAGCGGGGCAACAAAATTGTAACGTGCAGTCGAGCAGTTCAGGGGCTATTGTACAGTGATGGGGGTGTGCTTTGTGTGTTTTCATATAACAATGTGACAAAGCGATTTGACACCCATGTTGTAATTTGTAGTGCAGTAAAAAGGTGAAAAATATCTGTATTTTGACCAAAAAGATGTTTTCTCAAGTATACACAACTTCAAACCCAGACTTGGTACAAGGTGGTAAGAACTTTTCATGCATACTAATTTCGTATGCATGAAAGGTCAGAAAGGTCAAGGGTCACAAGAAATCGGGAAATAGGTACAAGATAGCCATATATTGCCGAAAGATTTTTTTTCTCAAGTATTCCTAACTGTAACCCTAAACTTGGTAAAGAGATACCTGATGGTAAGACCTTCCTATGCATATTTATTTGGATGACCCCCTCAGAAAAGTTACTTTTTGTCACTCTCCTGTCATGTCGCGATTTGGAAATGCAGCTTAATATGTATTAGTTTTTGATTATCCAAAGAAAACCCCTTTACTGACAATGTGTTCATTTTTCGAAGACATTTCATCATATGAACAGGTCTTTATTGTGACAAGTTCCTAAATGCTGGCATACATCAGTCATTCAAAATATGTACTCCACAGCTGACACGTATGGGGTAGGAAACAGTGGTACAGATAGATTTTGTGCAGCATCGGTGTGAGAAAAGGAGAAAACTTATCACTGCTCCGCTTTGCATGATTCAAAATGATATACAGGGCTCATTCTGAAAATGGTCAGTGGCCTCGGAGTATAAAACCCACGGGTCCTTTCTGAAGAGGGGATGTGCGGAAATATAGAAACGTGGGGATGTATATTTATGTCATTAAACCCTCAGCTTAAAATGTTGTGCAAATGTGGACTTGCTCAATGAAAAACGCAATACTTCTCAAGAGTGAGTTGACCATGCAGTTTTTGCATTACCCTCCAGCTGTCACAGCAGATTTAAGTGGTTGGGTATCATAGGCATATGATATGTACTGTACTTTGTGTTTGTTTTGTTTTTTTCTTCCACTGTCAATCTTTGACTTTCAGCTGTGTGGCTTTACTTATCGTATCAGAATTGCTAACCACATGGTTCATTTCACAAGTTTTACAGATGTACTGTACATGACACACGCCTGCAAACAGAATGATCTGACTATGATCCGTGTCCATTTGTGATTTGTGCTAAGGAACATGCGTACAGTGTAGTAATAAGGATAATATTTCATTTCTGAGCACATTCATGTAAGTTCTTTTGTGATTTTTTTCATGCCCCACCGGGTCCAAAATTAAATAAAGTAAACTGATGCCAACATTGTGTACAGGGTGCTATGCAGCAATTAGTTGTGACATGATAGTCTGCACCATGTTGAGTTTTTGGAGAGCAGCAATGGTATTGCTTGGATTACGGGCCAGCATGGTGCAGACTCTGTTGTAGACACTTTGCCAGCGTAGCACTCACGTCTCATGTATTTTGCAGTGTAATATGGTCCATTTTGTATCAAGAGCAGTATAGGTATTGTTTGGTGTGGATGCCTATATTATGCAGACTAGGTGACACAGTGCATTGTACCCTTGTTATTCAGTTGTTATGGTATTTTGTGTTGACATCAGCATTGTGCAGTGTAAGTTATGGGGCTTGAGACTGCATTTCACTTTGTTGTGCTGCAATTGGACACAGTGTGGTACTGGTAACAGTATTGTTTGATTTTCATGCCAACATTGTGCACAGTATCTGTGTAATGTAGTTTGGTACTGCATTTCACTGTTATTATGTTGTGGGATGTGCAATGTTGAATTATATCAGGACTACAGTGATGGTACATGGTCTCTCTCTCTCTCCCCCTCCCTCTCTCTCTCTATATATATATGAGCAAAATAATATATGTAGTGGAAGGCTCTAAATGATAAGTCTGTCATTCCTTCTCTCCTATCCCCCTTCTTTTATATACTGTGCAGTTGGCTCCCAAATAAATACCTCATGAGCAAGTGGTTGCCGGTGTCGGTCTCCGTTGGCATGCACACAACTAAAAATGACATCAGCTCCACTTTTCTCCCAAATAGCTTGTATACAGTCAGCACTTTGTCAATGTAAATGTGAATAATGTTACATGTAGTTGAAATATGTTCTGCAGTAAAGCTGTATTTTGAGGGGGAGCTGGGTGGCTCGGTGGTAGTGTGTTTTTGTTTCCTTATAATTTGTAACCAAAAACTGCTGGGAAACTGAGATTCAGCTAGAGAGATAGGTACATCCACTACCAATCTGTTTACAAACATCTTTCAACCAGAGATGTTCATCGACCTGCTTTCACGCAGACACCAAAGGAACATGTAGCATTTCTTGCAGCAGGTATATTAAAACAAATTCACATCAATTAATGTTTGTAGATGATGCCAGTAAAAATTATTAAAAAAAACTGTCTGTGACAACACTCTTTGGTGTGCTTTTTCATCAGTGAAGCTGTGAATGATTGAATGAATGTAAACATGCTCACACAATGCCTGGCTGAAAAAAATGAATGAACAAATGTACCGAGGTAACCAGTGTGCATTTTTATCCAAAAACTGAATCCGGTTGTTTGGTTTATGGTTTAACATTCACATTACCACAGTGATGATAATCGCATATTTAAAAAATAAAAAAATAACACGCGTTAATTTTTTTTTGTTTTGGGTTTAAAGTGTGTTTCATTTAGCGAAGTAGAAACTGTCTGGGTTTCAAATGTGAGCAGGAAAAAAATGTCGCCATCTACGGGACTCGAACCCTGGTCACTGCGTGGCAAAGAAAAGTACTTTACCACTGCACTAACTAAATTACTAAGAAATAGCTCGTGCATTTAATTACTTATAGATAAACGTTTTCATCCCGTATCTGCCGTTGTTGTTTGTTCCAGTTTACTGTCACAAATAGTAATCGAGGACTAGCAGTTTGGGCGTAGTTTGCAACAGTTTGGGCTTAGGTTTTCCCTTGTAAGTTTGGCATAGTCGTTTTCCCTTCTTTCTAATGCCGGCTACGGCGGAGATATGATCTGCCGGAAGTCAGACATCGCTTGTGTCCCTTATTGAATACGCACTCGAAAACGACCCAAAGTGCCCAATTTTGTGCGGGACCCCATATTTTTTTCATAATCAATGTGATAGTTATAACATAAAGTACGACTTTATCGAATAAAAAGGGCCTGAGCAATTGCCCAACATTGCAAACACTTGTAATGTTATTGATAACATCCGGGCAATTTGCGAATTTACAACATACATTTTTTTAGATTTCACTTAGAATTCCAATTATCAGAACACACTTTTTTTACGAGAAAATACTAACATACTTTATGAAGTGACCGAAATGTTTCTTTATCATTTTAACACACTATTCGATAAATTTGTATTGTGTTCTGAAATCGGCTATTTTGCGTGTTTTCCCGCGTGGGGTACCTCACAAAAAGGGCTCAAACTTACAAATATGCCCGGGACCATGGGTCTCTCAGGGTGGCAATAGCCTCCAGACTCAACAAGGCTCTCAAAAAACCCTACAAAGGGCAGTTTTCAATTAAAAAATGTAGGTATAGTATACAACCTTAAATCTAGCACCACACAAACTCAAATACTGGCAACAGCCGTCTTACTTCATGGCCCTTGTCTGACTATAGTGTTGGCGATAGTATCACATGAGGCCGACCTGAACAGCATGCAGTGAATGCTTACCGTCTCACCACTATGTGTTTGTTCTGCATTAGTTTCAGCGCACAGTGTGACAGAATGAGGCCGGTGTGAATGGCTGTGACACACGGCTAGGTTTCACTTGACACGCTGTCCACTTCCGTGTTTATTCCTTGTTTATCAGTATAAGGGACATAATTTGGCGTATGTCGATAGGTACTACGGGGCTATCTTTCTTACCTCCCATCAATGTTTACATGTATACTAATGGTCAAAACTTAAGGGCCACCCCACTTTTTTGTCTCATTGTTTATCGTTGCAAGTACGCTTAAAAAATACAATGTCTTTTCGATCTAAATGGGTTAAAAGTTGACCATAGACAGTCCACCGTACAGGGAACAAAAGACAACAATTCATCAATTTCCTCGAACGCGTCAAATGCACGTGAAACATCGGCGTCAGTTTTGTGAAAAGCTGTGCGATATTGGCAAGCGTACCAAAGGCAGGCAGGTGGAAAAACTCGGTAAAGTCGTGATGCACTTGCTAAAGGGGTCAGTCGTAAACACTGAGCACTTCTGTTTCGCTACAAATACCGGTACAGTAGGGGCATAATTGTCACGTTCCTAACCGTGCCACCACAATGAGGCCTAACCCCAGTAGATCAAGGCCGGGCGCTAGCATAGCTGCAGGATGGAATTTCCGGACGAGAAGTTGGGAGACGTCTTGGAGTGTTCCATTCAGTGATCCAGAGGCTGCTGGCACGATATAAAAAAAAAAAAAAAAAAAAAAAAAAAAAAAAAAAAAAAAAAAAAAACTGGAAGGGCAGAACCACGGGCTGCACCAGCAGAAGGGAGGACAGATACCTCTGTGTGGCGGTTCTGTGCGACCGAACTGTCACGTCAACCACTCTGCGACGTGAACTGATGCAAGCTGCAAACGTTAACGTCAGCAGAACCACAGTCTGCCGACATCTGCGCGAAATTGGCCTGGCTTCATGCAGAGCAGCACTGAGAATACCCCTCACTCCAGTTCATCTCAGAGCACAAGTTACCTATTGTCGTCAACATGTGAGGTGGAACAGACTTTAGTGGACTCAGGTTCTGTTTACTGATGAATCACGGTTTACTGTGTCCTTCAACGACGGCAGGGTGAGGGTCTGGAGACGCCAGGGCGAGCGATTCAACAATGGATGTGTCCAAGAGGTGGATCGATACGGAGGAGGCTCAGTCATCGTCTGAGCAGGCTTCAGCAGGGAAGGCAGGACCCCCCTCCACGTCATCCGAGGCACCCTGACTGGCTTGTGCTATCGGGACGAGATTGTGCAGCCTCTCATCCAGCCAGCTCTCCAAGCCATAGGCGACAATGCTGTTCTGCAGGACGACAACGCTCGACCTCATCGCGCCCATGTGGTGGATGAGTACCTTGAGCAACGGGGCATCATGAGGATGGAGTGACCAGCTCGTTCACCTGATCTGGCTACCTTCGAGCACCTCTGGGACGTGCTGGCGCAACGTGCAGTCAGCAACCACTATCAGTTCCTGCATCAAGAGTGCGAAGTGATCCCACAGCATGTTCTCCAAACCCTGGTGAATTCCATGCATCAACGCTGCGTTCAATGCTTGGCTGCAAACGGTGGGTACACTCGCGACTGACTGGACCGTTATTGTGTGACTTTTCAAATGAGGGGTGGGTGAACATTCTCACGTACTGCTGTTGTTACAATTGCTTGATTTACTCAAAACTTAAATGAAATCGTTACTGAACAAATTAGCAAAGTACTGACTCCAAGTATTGTTACGTTATTTGTGTGGTGCGTCTGCGATAAAAAGTGGCCCTTAAGCTTTGACCATTAGTATATCATTGACAATGTAGCTGTGTCAAGTTGGCCACTTTTCCCAGCAGACTTGATCTGTTGAGTGTTATGTTAGTGTTATCATTGACAGTGTAGCTGTGTCAAGTTGGCCACTGTTCCCTACAGACTTGATCTGTTGAGTGTTATGTTAGTGTTATCATTGACAATGTAGCTGTGTCAAGTTGGCCACTTTTCCCTACAGACTTGATCTGTTGAGTGTTATGTTAGTGTTATCATTGACAATGTAGCTGTGTCAAGTTGGCCACTTTTCCCTGCAGACTTGATCTGTTGAGTGTTATGTTAGTGTTATCATTGACAATGTAGCTGTGTGAAGTTGGCCACTTTTCCCTACAGACTTGATCTGTTGAGTGTTATGTTAGTGTTATCATTGACAATGTAGCTGTGTCAAGTTGGCCACTTTTCCCTACAGACTTGATCTGTTGAGTGTCATGTTAGTGTTATCATTGACAATGTAGCTGTGTCAAGTTGGCCACTTTTCCCTACAGACTTGATCTGTTGAGTGTCATGTTAGTGTTATCATTGACAATGTAGCTGTGTCAAGTTGGCCACTTTTCCCTACAGACTTGACCTGTTGAGTGTTATGTTAGTGTTATCATTGACAATGTAGCTGTGTCAAGTTGGCCACTTTTCCCTGCAGACTTGACCTGTTGAGTGTTATGTTAGTGTTATCATTGACAATGTAGCTGTGTCAAGTTGGCCACTTTTCCCTGCAGACTTGACCTGTTGAGTGTTATGTTAGTGTTGCCGATCGAACATCTGCGGGTGACTTAACCCCGTCACTAACAGTGGTGGCAGATGATGATTGTAACCCTTTAAGTGCCGGGTCAAAGCGAACGATACACAACTGCAAGAGACATAAATCCTCATGAGACCCCGCTGTCGCGGGGGCTCATGAGGATCTATGTCTCTTGTTAGTTCTGAGTTCTTTTTCTTATATCCTGTCATATTTATATCTTTGTTCTCACGTGAAGGTCGGTCAGTGTGTAGTGGTTTGTGACGCGCAGTCCGTGATCACTGGTGCAGTAGCGAAGGGATTCATTCAACGCCACAGAGCCCCAGCCGTCCAAGGAACATAGATATAAAGTGGTGTCAGCAAGAGGCATATATCCTGTCAACCCCAGCGATTGCTTAAGCTCACGAGGATCTATGCCTTGCTGTGGGTCTTGTTTTTATGAAAACACGTTGGGTTCATAGGCAATAATCCACAGCACTTTTCACCTTTTAAACCTACTCGTAAACTTGTGTGCCTAGGTCTACATGCGTCAGTCACTCAGTACTGTGGACGTCCCTACTCGTAAAACTTAAGCTGTAAAGATAAATAATTCCCCGGCAAGATGCGTAACCTCGTGAAATCCACGAGTCGACATTTTCAGACAGAACTGCTCTATATCTTTTTACATCTCTAAACTCCGTTCCAACTATTGCTACATATGTAACACTGACCATCTACAATCTTTCCATGTAAATTACTT
This sequence comes from Semisulcospira habei, assembly GCA_036245525.1. Taxonomy (NCBI): domain Eukaryota; kingdom Metazoa; phylum Mollusca; class Gastropoda; family Semisulcospiridae; genus Semisulcospira; species Semisulcospira habei. Next base: position 11,346 of record BTPG01000277.1, on the reverse strand, counting down.
CGCTTATGTGTAACAAACTTATGATATAATAAATTACAGACAAACGCGTGTCCCCTTACCTTCTGTTATGTCCGAAGTTTACTGTACAAATGATTAGTTTCGAGAAAGTAGAGAACAAAGCATGCATGATTCTGTAGATTCCCGGAATGCTGTTTAACTGTTTAGCGTGAGTGCTGTATCTTTCCATCGATCGACATACATGAACACGAAATTAACCCTTTGACTGTCAGTCGCTGTTTTTGTCGCGATGATTCCGACAGGAACTACCGACAGCTAAAGGGTTAAGCTACTTGTGTAGCACTGCTTGATAAGCGTAACGTTGTTTTAGAAAAAAAAAAAGTGTTGTAAATCATTACAAAGATTTCTCAATCTGAATATTCTATCTCGATCTGATAGTGAACCATGTGTGACGTACTTTGCAGGTTTCTTGCAGGACTAAATTACGTCACTCGTCTCTAGGTTCAAAACAAGGACAAGATGGCGTCTGGTGAAACGACGTTGGAGGTCAGCGAGATGGAATGCCCCGTGTGTCATGAAGACTTCGCCCAGCCCAAGATTCTGCCTTGTGCACACCTCATCTGTCGTCACTGCCTGGTCACGTGGGTCAAGACGCAAGCCCAGGCCCAGTGTCCTTTGTGCCGCTGCGCCATCGTGGCCCCCGGCCTGCCGGGCAGTGCGAGTGGAGAGGAGGTTGCGAAGGGACTGCCCACTGACCTTGCTATGGCGGCCTGGTGGACAGCGCCCGGACACTGAAGGAAAAGCGCACGTGCCAGGTCTGTGTCAGTCAGCCCGCTGGCTCCATCTGTCTGCACTGCGGCGATTTTTTCTGCAAAGCCTGCGGCGCCGGTCACCTGAGACAGACCGTGGCCCGACACCACGTGATAGAAGACCTGTCCACGCTGACAGCAGAACGCCTGGCCACCAGTCGCCCCACACTTTGCTCCGCACACAGCGACGAAGCCTGCAAGCTGTACTGCCCCACACACGGCGCCTCCATCTGCCAGCTGTGTGCTGCTACCAAACACCGTCCTTGTGCAGAAATCACCGACCTTGAAGAGAAGGTGAAGGAGGCGCGCGCTGTTCTGTCGGAACTGGCGGCTATGTTGAGATCGGGAGAGATCGAGCTGGAGAAAGCCGTCAGCGAGTTGGACCAGCATCTGACAGAGACGGAGAATGCCACACAGGTGTGCTATATGCATGAACGTGGACTAAAACCGTCGACCAGGTCTTGACCAGAAGTCTTAGCCTACTGTCACCACTGTAGGTTAAGACCTCTGGCTTATAGAACTGGCCGAAGTTATTGTGGTATGCTTGAAAGTGGCCCGAAACATCGGCCAGATCTAAACCCAATTTCAAGTCTTAACTCATTCGAAACGTACCGCATCCGGATGCTCGGCTTAAAGCCGCGTTTCCGGATGCGGCATGTAATGAGTTAACCTACTGTCCTCAAAGTAGGCTAAGACTTCTGGTTTATGAACCTGGCCGACACTTTTGTGATAAGCATGCACATGGGCTAAAACTATCCACTAGGACTAATCTGGAAGTCTTAGTTTTCTGTCATAACAGTAGGCTCAGATTCGTAGCCTCGGCCTGGCCGACAGTTTCAGTGGACTTTCATGCGTACCATTCCAGAAGGCACTGGCCGACATTGACGCAGCCTGTGATCGCCTGAAGAACGCCCTCGATGCGTGTCGACAACGCCTGAAAGAACTGACCCTGGCCGCCAAGGTCGACATAGCAACGGTTGTCAAGGACGCCAAGGACATCCTTCTGGACCGGCGCGGCAAGCTGACGTCACACAAACGGGTAGTGGAACGCACCGAGATGACGTCACCACGCGCCAACCTCATCGATATGAGCGTCACGCTGAAGACCCGTGTCAATGACCTTGACCGCACCCCTGTCCTTCCAGACAAGGCCAAGGTCATCACTAAGCCAACTCTGACCATAGACCCACAGGCGCTTGCTCGAATAGAGAAAGAACTCTCAGAACTGGGGAAGATCGACTTGGTTCGTGCAGCTGTGTGTGCGCAGGTCAGTAGGCTTTATTACTGTGCTGTTTAAGTCTTCTTCTCCCGAGTAGCAAAACATCTTCGGGCCCACGACGGCCGCAGAGGGTCCGCGCACTGCCGTGAGCGGACCCACTACGGCCGTCGTGGGCCCGAGGACCTTTGCTTACTGGGCTTATTCTCCTTCTGTTTCCTGTGTTCAATGATAAACGCAGATGTTGGGGACACGTGGCGAATCTTCAGAACTAGAATTAACCCCTTCACTGCCGAGAAAACTGCGCGCAACCCAAATCCGAAAAGTATAGATCCTGATGAGCCCCCGTGATGGATAGGGGCTCTTGAGGATCTGTGCCTCTTGCTGAACCACTTTGTATCCATGTTTCATTGACGGCTTGGGTTCTGTGGCGTTGAATTAACAATGATTTGAAAACATATTCTGCGTCCGCTTGCAGCGAAGGGGTTAAATTACGTTTGCTCAGGTAGAACTCGACATTTTCTTCTGCTGCATCCAGACAGAATGACACGAAGCGTTATAAACAAAACAAAAGTATAACGTGAAGTTAGAAATGTACTGTGTTGATGTAAACAACATCTTGACAAGGAACAGATGTTTACTCATTCGAAACGTGCCGCATCCGGATAAGCGGCTTTACGCCGCGTATCCGGAAGCAGCACGTCTCGAATGTGTTAAGCTTGTGTTTGTAGAATGATGGGACCTTGACACGGTTATTCATTTAAACAATGTACTGAATACTTCATCCCCAGCCGGTTGTCCTGCGTTTCCACACAAACCACGGAAAGAACATCACACTCAGCAATGACGGGCAGACGGCAGAGAGAATTGGGGATATTTATTACGGGATGGTTGTTTCTTGTGAACCGATGGTCGTCAACAGACTGTACGAGGTAAGTAACCCTGGTCTGATGAGGTAAGTCCACGTCTTTAAATAATTGCAGTGGTGCCATATTCGTTTATTATTATTTTATTTTTGTAAAATAAAATGTTTAATTAATAAATCTTTATTACAAAAGTCACTGCAAACCAGATGTTTAAAACAGGGTGCAAACTTTACAAAGGCTTATACACTGACGTTTACAAAGACTTATAAACGGGATAAAAACCAACAGATTATCAGTCTATGGTTATTTGCGACAATAATCACGTAATCATTGCTGCTGTTCTCCGGGTGATTTCGTTAGGTTGTTTCTCCCGGGCCAGCACTACAAGGCAACAGACGATGCTGATATTGATATTGTATGTGCTTATTTAGTACATTATTATATTAGAGATCTGTTTGTAAAACAAAAAACTTTAAAGGGAACACGTCTAAAGCATAAAATGAACCCCGGTTCAGTTACAGTCATCCGAAAAACAAACTTCGCAAGTTTTCAGTCACACAGACATAAATAATAGTGTGTTTGTGTAAAGGTCCTTTAATCTAATCTTCCTTGGCTAAACTAAGTCAGCAGTAGGTAAAAAACTGAACGAACTTGATACATTCAATGGGATTTTGCCAGCCCGCTCTCTCCACAAGAGGCGTATATTCTCATGAGCCCCTGCAACTGCACCAGTATAGTACTGCAACTGGACCAGTATAGTACTGCAACTGCACTAGTATAGTGCGGCAACTGCACCAGTATAGTACTGCAACTGCACTAGTATAGTGCTGCAACTGCACCAGTATAGTACTGCAACTGCACTAGTATAGTGCTGCAACTGCACCAGTATAGTGTGCAAACTGCACCAGTATAATTAGTACTGCAAGTGCACCAGTATAGTACCGCAACTGCACTAGTATTGAACTGCAACTGCACCAGTATAGTACTGCAACTGCACCATAATTGTAGTGCAACGTCACCAGTATAGTACTGCAACTGCACCAGTATAGTACTGCAACTGCACCAGTATAGTCCTGCAACTGCACCAGTATAGTACTGCAACTGCACCAGTTAAGTGCTTCAACTGCACCAGTATAGTCCTGCAACTGCAGGGGTTCATGAGAATCTACGCCTATTGCTCTTGAGGAGTTGCCTGATGTACATGTCCAGTGTGAGGTACTTCTCCTGTGTTAACAGTACGACGTGTACACTGTGTGGAGGACGCATGCCGCAGTGAGCTTGATGATCCGGCCAGACCTTCCCTTTTTGTTGAAGCGCGAACGGCCTTACTATAAAGGGACACACCCTACTGTCTTTTCTTACTACAAACAGCACAGCCTACTTTCTTTGACCTGGTTCTGGTATATATAGGAGGCGTGTGTGTGTGTGTGTGTGTGTGTGTGTGTGTGTGTGTGTGTGTGTGTGTGTGCAGGTCAAGATTGAAGGGATTGACACAAGGTACCGGCCTACTGATGGCTACACCGTTCTTGGCGTCGTCACAGAGGACCCCGCTAGTCACAGCTACACAGACGTTTATTACAGTGGAGATTCGACGGCGGTTCACGCCATCTGGGACACGGCAGTGAAATCTCTCGGTCGTCATGTATGTGGATATTAACTCGTTCAAGGCGCCCCGCATCAATAGCTGCGAAAGTGTTGTATATTGTTGCCGGCGGCAACGCTATCCGACACTTCCGCAGTTATTAATGCGGGGCACCTTGGATGAGTTAACCCCCTTATGCATGCAGCCACCCGACCGGTACTGTTTTCAGTGTTTGATTATACTGTTTACATTGTGTGTGATTGTACTGTTTACAGTGTGTGTGATTGTTCGGTACTTCAGTGTGTGTGATTGTACTGTTTACAGTGTGTGTGATTGTACGGTATTTCAGTGTGTGTGATTGTACTGGTTACAGTGTGTGTGATTGTGCTGGTTCCGTAAGGAACAAAATCACAGACCAGCATACACGTCAAACACCTCTGTGTGTTTTTCCACATTAAAACATGCGCATTCAGATTCAGATCATTTTACATAATAAAAACAAAACAATAAAGACAAATTTCCCCCGAATATTACTGTTTTTATGGCGATTGAAACAAACTTCAAACCTTTTAACTCATTCAGCCCGACGGCCGTATTTCCCAAATTTTGGAGGCGTCATCTAATAACTATGTACCTGTTGCAGGAGATGGATCCGGCGACCACGATAATTCAAGGGCAGTGCCAGATTAGCTTGGCGCCGACAGGAGCCAAGCTAATCTGGCACTATCCTTGAATTATCATGGTCGACCCATCTCCTGCTGTAGTGCGTCAGGGCTGAATGGGTTAATAAAATACGTTGCGCTCCTCCACTTTCCCTGATTTTCCCTGATCAAATCAAACAGAACCGAAACAAATCCGCCAAGCTAAACTAAGCCAGATCAAGCCAAGCCACACAAAGCCAGGTCAAGCCAAGCCAAACTAAGCCAACACAAGCCAAGCCAAGCCAAGCCAAACTAAGACAGGAAGCCAAGCCAAACCAAACTAAGCCAATCCCGGCCACTTCTCTACCCGCTAACCGTACAAACATGCGAACAGAGCATTTCTGCCTTCTCTCAACTTGTTTCTTGTAGACCTCCTCTACTGTGGGAGCGGCCTTGGCCACAGTCGGTGTGGGTGGCCGTGTAGGAGTTGTGCTGGACGGCGCCAGGTGTCTCCACCTGTACGTCAATGGAAAGGACTAGGGCATTGGCGCCCGTGACGTCACACAGCCATGCTTTGCCTTCTGGGACGTACTCGCATACTGGAAAAAGGTACGTTACGGCTCGCGGGCACGTGACGCTCGCTGGTCACTTACATGCAGACTAACCCCTTCACGGCCAGTGGACGCAGAGTGTGTTTTTGAAATCTTTGCCCGTTAATTGAAGAGCCCCAGCCGTCCAACGGACGTGGATTCAAAGTGGTGTTAGCAAAGAGACATAGATCCTCATGCGCCCCCGCGACTGCGGCGACAAATGAGGATCTATGCCTTTTTCATTTGGATGATGTTTGCTTTGTCTCGGCAGTGAATGAGTTAACTCATTCGAGACGTGCCGCCTCCGGATCCGCGGCTTAAGCCGCGGATCCGGAGGCGGCACGTCTCGAATGAGTTAGCCACATGAGAAACGTAACGTATCGCGAAATATTTGTTGGGCAAGACACGCACTTCACAACTGACGTGAGACACCATGACACATATCTCAGTGTCTGTCCTCCCCTTGTGTCAGTCATACGCTGCTGTAGAGAGCACGTCACACGGAATCTCCTCATTTTCCACAATCACACCGTTTGAGAATCACCCTTTATGTTTCCGAAAGTAACGTTCTATAAGCATTTCTCCGAACCTTCCTCAAAAATCGTTTGTTTCGTTTCATATTTTTCGTATTTTTCTCAACCATGGACTTTCTGGACGTTGATCTTTAGCACAGAATACACACTGTTGCCCTGTCGTGTCATAAGCAATGGACAATTTCCATAAATTAGAAGTAGATCAATAGAATGCACGAATTTGACACAGTCATCTGATTAAAATGTCGGACAGACGTGCAATATACATCGCATATTTGTCCGCTCTTTTAATTCAATGACTGTGCTAAATTCGTGCATTGGTTTGACCTAATTATCATCTTTGGTTGATAGATGCATGGGTGATTTTGGTATTACAAGTCTCTCAGGAAGCAGACCACAAAGTGCCTTGCAGTGGAGATACTGTATATGGGTGAATGGGAGCGAACATCATCAGACAGTGTATTTTGTGACATCGTGCGCCAACACCCACCGCCCGCTAAGTACAGTGTGTGCGTTCCTGATTATGTGTTAGTTATGTTATGACTTAGTGTTTGTTTGCCTGTGTTCAGGTGACGGCGTTGCCTGTTTGTGACGTCAGCGTGAGTGAACAGAACAGAATATAAAGCACGTTGAGCCCCCTCAAGTAGGGTGTCCTCGGGCCGATTCGTGAAGTAAAAACAAAACTGAGACGCAGCGTGGCCGGCCTTTCACAGAACTGCTGCCCATGACTCATCTGCCTGAAGGAGGCGCTGTACACAATATGGACACTATTTCACGTGCTCACAGTTCCAACCTGATAGGCGCCACACAACACACCCGAAGCCACACTGGTTGCTTCCCTCTCTTTGCGGGTCGAAGGAGATTTACAATGTGATGCTGGACTTGGCGTGATTGCTTCTCTTTTTCTCTTTTTTTTAAATTTTTATTTGTTAGCTTTTTTATAGGCTTGGCGTGATTACTTCCTTTTGTAAACCGTTGTTTGCAGAATTTTGACAAATTTGTAATTGCAATAATTTGATTATTGCAAAAGTATAACCAGCAAACATAACGTATTATTTCAATATGTCCAACACATTGTCAGTATGGTTGACCTCTTAACCCTTGACTGCTACTGTTTTCCGCCGAATGGTATCGTCAGTAGCTGTGAAGGGGTTTGAACTTCAGTCCGTACGACAGCACACTGTGACCACTTTTGATTGGCCTTTAAGAAAGTGATGAAGCTTGATAGTTCAAGGTTAGTGCCTGATGTGCTGGGCGCCTGTAGTAGTGGTAGTCATTCTCTCCCGGTCAAGCAACTAGCCTATTAACCCTTTGGCTGTCGGCAGCGGTTTATGTCGCCATAATTACTGTCGGTATCATCGCGACAAGAACCGCTACCGACAGCCAAAGGGTTAATCTCCAACGTCTACTCCGAAGACGTAGATTGGCCAAACTTATCCGGCACTGTCGTTGAGATAGAACGGTGGTCCGTCCCTGCGATTTTCAGAGCGCGCCTAGTGTTCTGCGTGCTATTGTAACCATAGCTGCTCGCTTCTAGAACAGAACAGAGAGGCGGCTTTAGCTCGGACACGGGAACGCTCTTCTTGTCCTATTGTTCTTGGCTTCAGCGCGGCCGGTTTCCATTTCAGGTGCATGGCATTCATGTGTGCTGGCCTGTGATTTTGGACCTTACGGCTGTACGCCGTAAGGTTCAAAATCACAGACCAGCACTCAATTGTACGGTAAGTTAGTGTTGGTTTTGTAGTCTCCCATAACTCATTCAACCCCAAGACCGAAATCCCCAAATTTTAAAGTTGCCCTTTGAAGGATTGTATTACAATTCTAGAGACAGATCGAGCATAATAGTTCACGGGTGGTGCCAGAGGCGCCAAGCTATTCTGGCACCATCCTTGAACTATCATGCTCGATCCATGTCTTGCTGTGGCGTGTGGGGGCTGAATGAGTTAAGATGTGCCCACTATTTCTCTGTTGTAACTTCATTGCAGCTTCGCAGAATTTTGATTTATTAAAGAAATGTTGAACAATTGTTCTTTAATGGACGAGTATTTGCGTTCTGATGTATCCACTGATATGTTTCTGAACTTGCATAATGGTAAAGCCAAGATTTTGAAAAAAATATTTTTCAACAAATTGTGAGTATGAGGTTTTTCCAACTACTAAATGCTATATAATTATGTGTATTGCTGCTTGTGTGGTAGCTTCTGTTACTTCATGCACCCTGGCAAATGTTGAACGATTTTCGTTATTGTCAGTTAATCAGATAAGCACAATATATTAGTGTTGCAATGCACTGTTTTATCAGTCATTAACCCTTTGGCTGTACGTAGCTGTGAAGCCAACAGCGATCTGCTCCATGCCGGGCTGGGATTGGTAACATTTTGCCGATACAGCGGGGTACCAATGTTGTCATGCCCAGACTCTGACCTTTTCACCCTTCTTTTCACAATTCGTGTGAGCAGGTACACGTAACAGGTTTTCCATGACCTTTATTGCGTCAGCTCTTCTACGTACACAGGAGAAGAAAAACAGAGAAAAACTTTAGGTTTACAACATTCGAATTTTATAATTTAAGTTAGTCCTTTGTCCGGCGTTTTTGTAAGACTACAGAGAAAATGAGTTAATGCGAACTATTAACCAGTTACGGCTCCGAGCACGTCGCTTTACATAGATATTAACTCTTAAACTCCCAGAATTAAATGACTTCCGTTATATAGAATGCAAGTATTTACGTTCTGGGAGCTTAAGAGTTACATTATGCCTGACCTCCCGTTACGTAAAATAAATGACGAGTGCTCAGTTTGACCGATAACATGCGAGATGTAGGGAGCAAACATGCGAGATGAAGAGAGCACAAATGCGAGATGTAGGGAGCAAACATGCGAGATAAAGGGAGCAAAAATGCGAGATGTAGGGAGCAAACATGCGAGATAAAGGGGGCAAACATGCGAGATATAAGGAGCAAACATGCGAGACGAAGGGAGCAAGAATGCGAGATGTAGGCAGAAAAAAAAAGCGAGCGTTAGAGAGCATGTTAGTCGGTGGAACTGAGCACGAGCGATTTATTTTGCGTAATGGGAGGGCAGGCATGGTGTAATTTATTTATACAACGATGTTTTGAAATGATCCAGGGTCTTTGATGTCTGCTGCCTGTGGCGCGCTTTTACGAATAAAGAAAAAAGTAATGTCGACTGCTGAAATGAATGAACGCATGAATGAATGAACAAGTTTTGTACCATTACCGCTTAGCACACGTGCGTGGATAATGTAATGATCTGTGTTGAGATTTCGGGCTTTTTTCGTCAGCTTTTACGATGTGTTTGGCCTCGAGGTGCAATGCTGTTTACCTTTATATAATATATTCCGGACATGGCGCACACCAGAACTGTCTGTTCCCTATCATCCTCCTTCACCTCCTCCACTACGTGGCTGACTTGTTCCACCAGTTTAAGAAAAAATACACACCCGCCAGTTATAATAGTGAGATTACGTTTACACCAAACAACTCCCAACAACGAAAGAAAACGAAAGTCCTGGCGGACAACGTGCTCCCACCGTAATCATAGTAACGCTGCAAACTTCTTTAACAGGCTCATGAGAATTTATGCCTCTTCCGTATTTTAGGAGTGTTGTCCATGATTGTGGTTCACATTGGTTATCCGCCGTGACTTCGCTCTCGTTCGTTGTTGGGAGTTCGTTCGGCGTCAACGTAACCTCTCTATAATATTGAGCCACATTTTGCTCGATGATACAGTGCCGATAACAGGCAGACCCGAATTAATGTGTCCGAGGCCTCAACCGAGGACATTTTGATTCGCGTCGAGTAATCACATCTGTCAGTTACCGGCGCTATATTAAGCAAAATGTTGCTCATTATAATAATGAGGTTATGTTTATGCCGAAGTTACGGCGGATAATCAATGTGTACTATAATCATAGACAACACTCCTAAAATCTCGACAAAACTTTTAGTAGAGTCCTTGAGTTTGCGGCTGATTGCGGTCTTTAGACGAAACAATAGCGGACGTGACACGCACTGCTTATCGGACGGTCACCTCAGTGCGCGATTTCGTCTCACTATATTCACCTCTTTTTTACCAAACGGTAATATTCTCAAATGGGTCGGTTAACAGGTTGCTCGGCTGTGTAGCATTTCCGGTTTGGCCTTTCAGAGAAGTGTTTACGTGTGCGCGTTGGAAAGTTTTTTTGCGAAGTTTTCGTGCATATGCATAGATATTTTGTAGCCATGTCCGACAGAAGTGTTGCTGGAAGATGGAGGCATTTTCAGAGAGTGTTGAAAAATTCCGACGGTCAAGAAATACCTCATCCAAGTGAAATTCCATTGTCGGCGTGGGTGGACGACTCGAAGCTGTGGCCACAAGTACACTATAGGAACATTTTTAACTACTTTGTTTTGGCGGTCGGGATTGACGGTGAGGCGATGGAAAATTATAAAGGCATGGAATCCTACCAGTTCTTCCAAGCTTTGAAAGTGGGGACCGTCTTGTTTCACACACCTGCTCCCGGAATGTGCTTCTTGAAAGCAGAAGTATGTTGCTTGTCATGCTTCAATAACATTATTAAAAAAATATGTTGTGGAAACTAAAATCTTATATTAGCCTGTTATGTATTTATTTAAAGAAATATCTCACAAGAAATAAAATGTTTTAAATATTAAATGCATTCTAAAAGACATACACTTTCATAAAGACTTTTAATTTGGTACAGTAAATATCAATGTATGAAAATCAATAACCAGTAACATGATTGGTAAGTTAATAGTTTTATGATCTAATAGGAAGTGAGATATTGGAATTAGTGTCCTTGTAAAGTTCATGTACACAATACTGTTATTTCTTTTCAGTGTTTATTCAGTATTTTAGTTTATGCCTTCATTACGATTACAGTTAGTGCATTGTAACTTGTGCATACATGAAGACTGACACATCCTACACCATTGAAACAAAAATCATCTGTATTATAATTGATGTTCATCTTTTCATGCATGTTCCAGATGATTCCAAGTCAGTCGCTCCACAGCACCAAGCATCGAGCATGGGTTTTGGTCAAAGATGACGGAGCGATACTTACTGCAGGATGCAGCTGTATTGCTGGACTGGGGAAAACGTGCAGCCATGCAGGAGCTATCCTTTG
>BTPG01000276.1:10988-25000 GCA_036245525.1 Semisulcospira habei | reverse complement strand
TATCGCGCCCGTGTGGTGGATGAGTACCTTGAGCAACGGGGCATCATGAGGATGGAGTGGCCAACTCGTTCACCTGATCTGGCTCCCAACGAGCACTGCTGGGACGTGCCGGGGCAACGTGTAGTCAGCAACCACCCCCCCACCTCAAGGCGTCCCCCAGCTGACTCAGTTCCTGCATCAAGAGTGGGAAGCGATCCCACAACATATTCTACGAACCCTCGTGAACTCCATGCGTCAACGCTGCATTGAATGCTTGGCTGCAAACTGTGGGCACACTCGCTACTGACTGGACCAGTCTTGCGTGATTTTTGAAATGAGGGGTGTGTGAACGTTCTAACGTACTGCTGTTGTTACAATTGCTTGATTTACTCAAAACTTCAATGAAATTGTTATTGAATAAATAAGCAAAGTACTGACAAAGTATTGTTTCATTATTTGTGAGGTGTTGTCGGTGCGTCTGCGATAAAAAGTGGCCCTTAAGTTTTGAACTTTAGTATACTTAGCGCACCCTTCTTTCCTATTCTTTTTTGTGTGTGTGCTTCGACCAAACTCGATCTATGATCATTGGTCGTTACTGCACAATTCTCTCCCTTAACAGTACTTTTACATACTTTACTTTGTAACCTTCCTGAGACTCAGTCTGTTTGTTACGTCCCGCACGTGTTTTTAAAATGCCCAGGTAGGACCTGAAATCGCAGACTGAGTTTGTGGAGTTTGAACTACGTCAACCGGGGGCCTTTATAAGGCACGCATCAGCTTTGGAGTCCATTTTAGTGCACACCGTGGAGACAGCACGAGATACGCGTAATTAAGGCTCCGCTACACATGCCCGGTTTTGAGGCCGATTCCCGATCAGTTTCGAATCGGTAGGTGATCGGACCGGACTGCAAAAACGTGTGCACTGCCACACATTCCCGACTTTATTTAGCCGACCGGTTTGAACCGAAGATCAAAGTCGTACCTGTTCTGCAAAATGGCTGCTAGTTTTGACAGTGATGATGATGTGCTTGCATTATCAGCAGTTTTGCATCATGCCATTTGCAAACCGTGCTGAAACGACATGCTTTGCGAGACGCGCGCTGATTGGTTGAAGCTTACGATCGGGACCGATTCGGATCGGAAAAATAGAGCAGGTTCTAGACACCCGATTCCCAGCCGATTGGGACCGGGTCGGATAATTGACGTCATCCGATCGCAATCGGATCGGAATCGGCTTTAAAATCGGGGCACAACCGGCACGTGTGGCGGGGCCTTTAGGCGTACACAGGAACTTATCCTGTACTGCAGACAATACTGACACTACCAGCGGCCGGAACATTTGAGAGCCACACGGCCTGCATTCCATAACAGCTGTTGTCCACAGCCCTATTCTACGGGTGCAGATGGAGTCAGTTTGGCTGTCAAATGTATCATCCTGATAATTCAGGTGTCCGTATCATCTGCTACAGAGTAAGTACGTCTGTAGGCCTTCGTAAACTGAGCTGATAGGAATTCACTTGTGACTGCAGTGTATCTCATGTTCTGTGTGCACTGGCCGATATGACTCTGCCTTATAGGCCCAGAGCTGACGGAGTTTAAACTCCGCCAACTCACTTAGTGAGCTGTTTGACAGACTTTAGCGGCAATGTATAGCCCTAGCTGGGTCCAAAAACACGTGCGGGACGGGACATAAAAACTGATAAAACCCAAGCTTTAGGCAGTGTCAACCAAGACAGTTCTTCGTGCATCACGCCGATGGCCAGTGAGTACTTTTTAGCGAAGAAGTTTTTCTTAACCCTTTGCGTGTCGGTAGCGGTTTTAGTTGCGATGATTCCTGTAGACTAAAACCGCTACCGACACGCAAAGGGTGAAAGCGACCTGTTCCAAGAAATCCTTTGAAATATATACTGATCAACAAAAGAAACTCTAATTTTTCGCCATACCGCTTTTCTTCGTAAATATGCTTTAATCTGGGTTATTTTGACGTGATTTATTAGAAAATGTTATGAAGAATGTGTTATGTCGTGTGCAAATAGAATGTTTAGTCTTAAATCGCACATCGATGACTTATGACGTCATCAGTGACACTACCATCACAGGATATTGAAAGCGAAATGGGGAGCGTCTGCAGAGGACACAGCTAAAAGCCAACCAATGTGCAGTGTCACTAGGGTCCGTGGAATGAAAATCCGGTCTGTTTGGTCTTGACCTACTTTTCGTTTGTCAAAGGCACCTAAATAATCAACATGACCTACAAACATGAAAATAAAAACGTTCTTTATTTTAGGTTAGAGGCCATATTTACCTGATCAAATGGATATGGAAGTGTTATTTATCTCTGTGTCAGTCACTATAGCATAAAAATGGTTTGAAAGTAATTTACAAATCAAGCCAAGACATTAAATCAAATTAGGTTTATTTAGAAAATGATGTGCATCGGAAGTTCTGGTTCCATAATGAAATTTCGTTTGAGGCAGTTTATAACATTATAAGCAATCCACACAACTTGTGTGTTAAAACATATCAGAAAACTTGCTTCACAGAGTGTGTCCAGTTTTGCTTATTTTCACCACTAATGAAACCCTGTGTCCTGCAAGGGCGATTTCTCATCCAATTTTTGTGTGAAGGTAGCTCAGTCAGTAGGCTGAACATCTGAAGTAAGCAACAAATAAAATTTTCTTGTTTTGCTGTCAGGGTGGCTCTTTGTTTGCGGGTACAGTTACAGACACTTTTCGCGTTTTTAATGGAAGTCAGTATATATTGCTATGTTTTGCATTTTTAGCGAGTTTTCGATGTTGTCTCGCCTCAACTAAAACTTGTCTATCTTTCTTTTCACAATTCATGTGAGTAATCACACTTTACAATCCATGTGAGTAATCACACTTTACAATCCATGTGAGTAATCACACTTAACAGAAGTTTTCTACAGCCCTACGAGCTCATCCGGGGAATTCTTCAATATGTTGCATAACGCCGACGAAATCTCTACGCGTAAAGGGATACCCTTTGGCGGTCGGTAGCGCTGTTTCACCGTTGGGTTGATTCCTGCAGGAATCACTATGACAACTAGCTCGAGCGACATTCTAAGGGTTAAGTTACCTGCGTTAACCCGCTGACCACGGCTTCCAGTGGATTGGCCCGCATCGTCTGAGCGCACATGCACGGCGCCCCCTGACGTCATTTCCGTTAGAAACCCCAGCAACAGTAAACCAAAATAGAAGCCAACATTTCGCAAAATTGTCAAGGCCTCTCAAACCTGAATGGTACAACAAGAACCAAGCCTCAGCTATCAGGTTAGCCCAACACTATCAAATAGCATACCGTAGACTGACTTCTCATGCGAAGAGAGACTACACATGAGTGCACACAGAGACACGATAAGGAACATGAAGTAACTGTCCCAGTGCGCAACACGCCAACGGAGGCCGACGTCGGCCCGATGATGGCGTTTTGCGCATTGGGGTGGGGGTTACGCGTGCTGTGGATGACGAATTATTTTGGAATATGTCACTAGGACCTTCAGGAGCGTAAAGCTGACTTGTACCCCATTAACCTTTTGCGTGTCTGTAGCGGTTTTAGTCGCGAAGATTCTTGTAGGAAAGGGTTAAAACTGCCGTAAGGTGGCAAAAGTCAGCACGACCATTTTTGGGAAAAGCGAGATTTGTATTGTTATGCTATGAAAATCTCGCTTTTTTCAAAAATGGACATACTGGCTTTTGGCATATCAATGCAAAATACGTTTCCTCATAAGATGCCACAGCAGGAGATTGCATGGTATGATAGTTCAAAGGTGGTGCCTCAGATGTGCTAGATTAGCTCGGCGCACGTCAGGGGCCAAAGCTAATCTGGCACAACCTTTGAACTATCGTGGCCGGTCGGCCATTTCTCACAACGTTCGTATATATACAGATTAACTTCTTGACTGCATAAAAAAGTGAACACGATCTAACTGCAAGAAACATAGATCCTCATGAGCCCCCGCAGTTGCGGGGGCTCATGAGGATCTATGTCTCTTGCTGAGACCAGTTTGTATCCATGTTACTTGGACGGCTGTGGCTTTTGACCGTTGACGGAACACAGATTTTAGAAATACAATGTGCGTATCTTGACTGCTTTTCCACTGCGCAAAACAAATCATGCGAGCTCAGGCTGACAGATAAAACGCTCGATAAAAAGAGCATTGTATCTATCAATCTGAAGGCGAGTGATTGATATAGTTTCGCATGATGGGAAGGGTCGGTCATGCTTTAATTTATTTATTCAAAGGACCTACCTCAGATTTTAGCTATCGGACATATTAAACTTCGTGTTTGATTCCCTACAAAATATTATTTTGTCCTTAATGTTAGAAGTGAAAATGTGTCTTTATTTTTCACGTGCTTATAGGGTAATTTTTCCCGACCGGAGGCAACAAACTGCAGAAAGCGGTGTACTGTATACAAGATTGGTGACGTCATTTATTACTCCACGTCATTTTCTAGGTTATGGTTGCTAGGGGTAACATCGGATATTGTTTTTGTACCCTCCATCCACACAAGAAGTCAAGAACAGTGACATGGCAATCGCTAGGAGGCCTGGTCCATAACCAGATTGACTTCATCTTGCTGCCTCGACGATTCAAATCCAGCATTAACAAAGCACAAACGAGGTCCTTTCCTGGCGCTGATATTGGCAGCGACCACAACCTCGTCCTTACTAGCCTCAAGTTGAAGCTGGCATTGAAACGAGATAGCAAGAGCCCTCGCATCAGATTCGACCTCCAGAAGCTAAAAGACCCGGAAGTAGAAGAGCTCTTCCAAGCCCAGGTGGGAGGCAGATTTGCAGCCTTGGCTACTTTGGACTGCGACGTAGACACCCTTGCTGGAAATATAAAAGAGGTGTTACTTTCTACAGCAGAAGAAGTGCTGGGGAAGCAGAGGAAGCGCAAACAGCCCTGGGTCACCGATGACATCCTCGATCTCTGTGATGAGAGGGGAGCCTGGAAGAAAAAGAGAGGCCAAGACCTCACATCAGCAAACAAGTACAGACTTGTCAACAAGAAGATCAGGAAGAGGATGAAAGAAGCCAAAGAAGATTGGATTGAAGACCAGTGTTGTAGCGTGGAAGAGGGCATGGCAAACGGCAACAGCAAGAAGGCTTATGAAACGCTAAGGACCCTCACCAAGACTCAACAGCGAACAGCCACAGTCATCGAAGACAGCAGCGGCCAACTCCTTACGGAAAACACTGCTGTACTAAACAGATGGACTGAGTACTGCCGAGACGTATAACTACAAGGCTGAGCCAGACACCAGCATCCTCCAAAACAACCAGGCTGGGGCCAGGAAGGCTGAAGACCTGCCAGTGTTAGCTGAAGAGGTGGAAGCAGCCGTACGCGGCCTGAAGGGAGGAAAGTCTCCAGGTGTAGACAACGTACCTGCTGAACTGTTGAAACATGGAGGAGAAGTAACAACGAAGGTCCTCACTACACTCTGTCAAAAGATCTGGGAGCAAAAGAAATGGCCAGTAGAATGGACACAGTCTCTAGTGATCCCGCTCCCCAAGAAAGGAAACCTGAAACAGTGCCAGAACTACAGAACTATCAGTCTGATAAGTCACCCTAGCAAAGTAATGCTTAGAATCATTCTCAACCGCCTCAAAACTTTCGCCGAGGAACTGCTGGCAGAAGAACAGGCTGGCTTCAGAGTTGGAAGAAGCACTGTAGAGCAGATTTTCAACTGCCGCGTCCTGATCGAGAAACATCTGCAGCATCAGCGCGAACTCTACCACAACTTCATTGATTTCAGGAAAGCATTTGATCGCGTCTGGCACGACGGACTCTGGCAAGTCATGAGATCATTCAACATAGAGGAGGGACTGATCCAAATGATAGAAGCGCTTTACAAGAACGCCTGCAGCGCGGTTCTACTTAACAATCAGTCAGGCGAGTTCTTCAGGACGACGATCGGTGTCCGTCAAGGATGCCTGCTCTCTCCTGTCCTTTTCAACATATTCCTGGAGAAGATCATGCAGGAAACCCTCCACGACCACCATACTTCAATCTCTATTGGTGGCAGATCCCTGTGCAATCTTCGATTCGCAGACGACATTGACCTCATGGCAGGCAGCAATAGTGAGCTCCAAAACCTGACAGACAAACTTTCAAGTAGCGCAGGGTCTTATGGCATGGAGATCAGTACGGATAAAAGCAAAGTGATGATCAACACCACAAGCGACAGCAGCAGCAACATTCACATGAACGGCCAGAAGCTAGAAGAGGTCAATAGCTTCAAGTACTTGGGAGCCACCCTGTCCAAAGACGGTAGTTGCATAGCAGAGATCCGTATCAGGATAGGTACAGCAACATCCGCAATGGCCAGGCTGGACAGGATATGGCGAAGTAACTCCATCAGCTTCACCATCAAGTACAGGCTTTACAAGTCCCTCGTAGTGTCTATTCTACTCTACGGCTGCGAGACTTGGACACTGCTTGCAGACTCAGAAAAGAAAATCCAGGCCTTTGAGAACAAGTGCCTGAGGAAGTTGCTCCGCATCTCGTACCGCGAGCACAAGACCAACGAATATGTACGGAGCATCGTCACTTCCCTGGTGGGCCCACATGAACCCCTTCTGGCAACCGTGAAACGGCGCAAGCTTGCTTGGTTTGGCCACGTGACCTGACACAACACCTTGTCCAAGACTATCCTCCAAGGCACTCTCGAAGGAAGTCGTCGGCGAGGTCGTCAGAGAAAGAGTTGGGTCGCAAACATAAAAGAATGGACCGAACTCGAGATGCCAGACTTGCTTGCCACCGCCCAAAATAGAACTCAGTGGAGAGCACTGTCTGTTGCTGCTGCCTTTCAGTCCCCCCAGCGCCTAGTTCGGGCAAGGGACTGATGATGATGATGATGATGATGATGATGACCCTTGAAAATGCCGACTTTGGTGCGATCGGAAGGAGATCGGGCTAAAGCCCTCGACTCTTACCTCCGACACTGAGCCCCCTGACCGGACCCTAGAGGCGACAAGAACCACAGGCAAAGCCTAACTCGTTAACTAGAAATACAGTCAGCTAATAATAACCTCTCTTTTGCTAAGTTTATTTTGTCTCCGTGGCATGTTCCACGGATATTTGAAAAGAATTTGGAAGAAGAAAGAAGCCCCGTAAAAACATGTGATCACCCAGGCAGGAAATCACCAGCAAAATAAAAAAAAAAAGGAAAAAAGAAGAAGAAGACCTAAAGGAAACAAGCTTCGAAATATCAAGGTCAAAACAGGGAACTGTCCTATCCACTTTATTCGGAAAAGCTGTTTCTTTCCTTGCTGTTTGTATGTGTGTATATATATATGTATGTGTGTGTGTTAATCCTAGGACAAATTCGATTTAATCCGAGGACAAATTATTCATTGCAACCAATTATTCATTGCAACCAATCAGCCATGAGGCCTCAGGCGAAATCATCCAATGAATGAACGTATTTTCCACCAATTACCGCTCGTCATGTCTCGTGGGATGATTCCTGCTGTCTGATTTGCTGGAATTAGTCCTAGAAATAATTATTTCTTCCTAGAATGAAATCGAATTTGCCCTAGGATAAATTATTCAGTCCAGGCATTATATATTTTGTCCTAGAATTAATTAATCAGTCATAAGTGGAACGGCCTGCCATACATCTTGCTAACAATAACGACCATGCAGGTCCTTAAAATGTTAGATAACCGCCTAATGGTCCATGTTAGTTAGATAACCACCTAATGTCGTGCGAAGAAGGTGGGACTCCGTTGGCGACACGTTCGAAACCGCTTCACCGCCAGTAGAGGTAGTCGGTAGTAAAACTGTTGCCGCTAGGGTTTCATGTGAAAGGAAAACAAAAAAAGAAAAAAGAGGTTGAAAGCCCTTTAAATTAGATACAAGAAACACGACGTTTTGGATCAAAGATCCTTCTTCCGGGTGACATGGAAACAAACATAGAACAGAACACACGATAGAAAGAAAAGACGTCATCCTGTATAGAGAAAATTTAAAATGACGTAAAATAATAATAATAATAATAATAATAATATAATGACGCAAATACACATGCACAAAACACGTAGCACAAAACGTACATATACATACATACACGTCACTGCATACATTCGCATTCACTCGTGCCTGCAGCCGCTCACGTACATGCATACACACACACACACACACACACACACACACACACACACACACACACACACACACACACACACACACACACACAAATCAGTGCAACGGTAGCATCAAGTATCAACGGTAGCATCAAATATCAACGGTAGCATCAAGTATCAGCAGTGAGGTCAAGTCTGGCACCAACCACCCATCAGCCCGAGCATACATCCCTAAGGGCGAATGTTCAAGCCGCGCGGATGGTAAGTGCCAAGCCTGTCCGCGAAAAAGCCGGGATTCTGTCATTTTGTGGCGGATGAAGTTGGATGTATTTTGCCAAAGGATGTGTATGCTGAAATGTGTGAGGCTATGAGGAGGTTCGTTGAAATGACGTCCAACCTGGTTGTTGTCATCAGAGGCGGAGCGAACGAACGTGCTCCTCGCCGCAGCGTTCTGGGAGTGTACGATATGTCTCCCCCACATACAGCAACTTTGTGCAGTAAAAAAAAACGAGATAACATAGACAATATCTGATGACTGGCATGTGAATGATCGGTGGAATAGCATTGAAGACGGCCTATTAGCATTGAAACATTTCATCTGCTAACATCATCTGAAGATCCACACCACAACTATCCTCCGCTCGGCCGAATTGGTGATGTCCATGAACTCCTTTCAATTCATGGGTCAGCACTACAAACAGAAGAAAGGAGTCGCCATGGGAACTAAAATGGGGCCCTCCTATGCCTGTCTGTTTGCGGGATACGTGGAGGAGAAGATTTTCACTCAATACACAGGACCACTGCTAGATCTCTTCAAGGACAAAGAGGAAGGGAACAAGCTTCATGAAGCTCTTCCTACGTTGTCCGTCAGTCTACCTTTCCGCTGCGGCAGCCGCCGTGAGGAGACTGTCCTTGCTCGGCTCCACATCGGGCACACGTATGTTACGCACTCTTACTTACTTAAACAGGATGAGCGTCCATGGTGTTTTGCCTGTAATGAGCAGTTTTCTGTTCGACACTTTTTGCTGTATTGTGCCGATCTAATTGACACGAGATATAAACACTTCACAGCAGACTCCTTGAAGGTTTTGTTCCGGGATGTTCCCCCGGACAAAATCTTCAATTTCTTGAGCGAATGCAATATTTTTAACAAGATCTGAGCATTCATAGACTATGTAAATATTTTTTATTTGCCCTTTTTGAGAGTCTGTATACGTTTCTTTTAAAGACTTGTGCGACATTTTAGCCTGACATTTTTCAGCTATACTTACATCTTGTCTTAAGACCTTGCTTTTAGTCTGGCTGACCAGATTTTTACCCATCCAGCCTTAGTCGCCTGCTCGGCGTTAAACCCAAATAACTAACTAACTAACAGATCTCTTCAAGCGCTACATCGACGACTGCTTGGACGTCACCTCAAGAAGCATGACTGAAACACTACAGTTCATCAACTTCATTTCATCATTTCATCCATCTCTCCGATTCACGCATGAGATTTCCGAGGAGTCTGTGCCCTTCCACGACATCCAAATATCCACCAAAACCGACTCTGACAAACTCCATACTACCGTCCAATACAAACCCACCGACGCCCACACTTACCTGCAGTTTTCGTCAAGCCATCCTGCCGCCACCAAAAACGGTATCCCATTCTTCACTTCCCCAAACAGATCCAAACCATGGTCACTTTCTTCTCACTAATGATACCCGCAAGACATCGTCAACACCGCTCGTTCTAAAGCTGAGGCCACAAGCAGAAGTGAAGCTTTGCGGGAGAAAACTCACAGTGCTGCAGATGACCGGCCGATCCTGTGTATCACGTATCATCCTCACAACATTCCCATCAAAAACATTCTCCTCAGAAACTTCCACATGATTTAGAATGACACAGTATTGAAAGACATATTTCCTGAGCCTCCGCTGGTAGCATACAAACGTGCCACATACCTACGCGATCATCTTGTTCACAGTTCACTTCCCGCATCTTACACCTTGCCACCTGGCACACACCCTTGTCAGCAACCACACTGCAAAGCATGTCCGTACATCAACACATCCCCCGTCATCACCGGACCCCTGTCTTCTTTCACTGTCCACCGATCATTCACATGCCTGTCATCAGATATTGTCTATGTCATCTCATGTTCTCACTGCCCAAAGATGCTGTATGTGGGGGAGACATACCGTACACTCCCAGAACGCTGCGGCGAGGAGCACGTTCGTTCGCTCCGCCTCGGATGACAACAACCAGGTTGGACGTCATTTCAACGAACCTCCTCATAGCCTCACACATTTCAACATACGCATCCTTTGGCAAAATACATCCAACTTCATCCGCCGCAAAATGACAGAATCCCGGCTTTTTCGTGGACAGGCTTGGCACTTACCATCCGCGCGGCTTGAACATTCGCCCCTAGGGATGTATGCTCGGGCTGATGGGTGGTTTGGTGCCAGACTTGACCTCACTGCTGATACGTGATGCTACCGTTGATACTTGATGCTATCGTTGCACTGATTAGTGTGTGTGTGTGTGTGTGTGTGTGTGTGTGTGTGTGTGTGTGTGTGTGTGTGTGTGTGTGTGTGTGTGTGTGTGTGTGTGTGTGTGTGTGTTTGTGTGTGTATGTGTATGCATGAACGTGAGCGGCAGCAGGCACGAGTGAACGCGAATGTATGCAGTATATGTCTATTTTTAAAAGGATTTTAACCCAAAAGTTTATCAGATTGCATTGTACTTGCCCATTGTAAGGTTATTCTTTCATGGGATTTTCATCTGATCATTGTTGTATTTTAGCACACCTCACTGAAATCTGTTTGATCTATTTCACCCGAAGGTCGCATTTCCCAAACTTTGGAAGTGCCATCTAACGACTATGTACCAGTTGCAGGAGATGAATCGACCATGCTAATTCGAGGGTAGAGCCAGATTACCTAGGCGCCTTCAGGCGCCAAGGTAATCGGGTACTCCCCCCGAATTAGCATGGTCGATTCATCTCCTGCTATAGGGCCTCGGGGCTTAGCCGGATAAATGAATTAATTCTTTCTTGCCACTGATTATGAAGTGATACTCGCTGACTGATCATGTGTGTGTACACACTACGTCCTGACAGCAAGACAACTCAACCTGAATGGTGCACGCTGGCACGGAAGAGACGAGAAACATCAACAAATGAAGATGGCCACCGCATTGACACTAGTTTTCTGTTTGTGGGCATTCTTCGCAGTCTCGCCAGTTACAGGTATTTGTGCCCTGTGAACTCGTTTTGTTGCTTCTCTTGTTGAAAAGCAAGATTTTCATTGTATAGTATATTGCACGATGCAAGTCGTTCTAAACACATTCTGCCCCAGGGCCGAGATCCCCACATTTCGGAGGTGCCGTCTGAAGGACTGTGTAACAATTCTAGAGACAGATCGAGCATGATAGTTCAAGGGTGGTGCCAGAATAGATTGGGGCCTATTTGCTCCAAGCTATTATGGCACCGTCCTTGAACTATTATGCTCGATCCACGTCTTGCTGTGGTGTCTCGGGGTTGAATGAGTTAAAAGAAATGGATTCAATGTCTTTTGTCTTCAAGGGCAGACCCACTCAACACACACACACACACCGGCAACATACATTTTAGTCATGTATATTTCACACGATATTGTAAGTTCACATTGAAAATAAAATCAGTTGTTTCAGAGCGTCGTGTTAACCCTTTCCGCGTCGGTAGCGGTTTTAGTCGTGATGATTCCTACAGAAATCATCGCGATTAAAGCCGCTGTCGACACGCAAAGGATTAATGTCATCAGAATTATTTATAAATAATAACCTGTTCACTATTTTCCTGTATCGTCTTCCTGCCGTTAGAATTAGTAGTTTACCTTTTCTCCGTCTTTCAGGCGATGCCGGAAGTGAATTATCGGCCTTGGAAGAGGAGTTCTACAGATGGCACATACAGCAAGTCCCGGAGTTCAGTACGACTGTGGAAGAAAAGGCTTACAATGATAAGCACATGGATCTCTCCATCGGGGTGCTGGACCGCCAATACGTAAGTCTTTGTGTCTGCTTTGTAACTCGTTCAGTGCCGAGAAAATTTGAACACCACCCAACTGCAAGAGTTATAGATCCTCATGAGCCCCCGCAGTTGCGGGGGCTCATGAGGATCTATAACTCTTGCTGACACGATGGTGAGTCAATGTTCCTGGGACGTCTAGGGCCTTTTGGCCTTGTATAGGCGAAGATTGCAGAAACACTGTCTGCGTGAGCTGGCACTGCACGGGTTACTGAGAATGAGGAGATCGGTATCACGATTTATAAAAATGTTAAGATGGCCATTAAAAAAAAAACACCTTCGAGACGCGACAGCATCGAGGCTTTAACTTATTCGCGGCCAACCGCATCCGGATGCGGCTGGCCGCGAATGAGTTAAATAACAATCGAGACATGTTTCGTGATATCGGACCCCTAACGTATGTATATGCTTTAGATGCGAATATGAAGCGTAAGAAAGCGAGTGCATGAATAAGTCACCAAATCAGTGTCGCCATTCGGCATTTAGTCCCTCTGCATGAGACAGCTGGAACAGCCACTGACAAATCGACTTTTCAGCTTTTCTGTTTTCCTCCTCAGTGTGCTAGATAGTAATCGATTTTATTTTATAATTTTATCTGAAAGAAATGTGTATGATTTTTTTGGGTGTGTTTTGTTTTGTTTTGTTTTGTGTTTGTTGTTGTTGTTGTTGTTGTTGTTGTTGTTGTTGTTTGGTCCATTTCATTCTTGAAAAATGATTGTGCTTCAAATAGGGAGGTCGAGGCTAGGCGGGGTCAAATGATAAAAAACGGGCCAAGGCGACATTCCTTAATCGGTACCGATGTCAGCCAATAGTTGACATTTCTCTCAAATGAGCGGTATAATAAGGTCAGTCGGACGCCAGCCAATCAGACCGCAGTATTCGCAATTGCGTCACTGCAATATTGATATTACATGGCATTGTGAGGGAAAAAATCACTTTTGCTCACAGAGCATCTCTTTGGGAATCATGGTTAGTGGCTGGCGCAGGACTAAGTTCACTTGTGCCCGTTACATCCGATATCGCAAGACAGTGGAGGGCCTAATACTGCAGCTGTTCTGGACCATAGCTCTTCAATTTGTTGTATCGAGGAACACAGTGTACTCCTGGGGTCAGTTGCATGAGCGAGCTTAGTCCTGCGCCAGCCACTAAGCAAGATGCGCTTTGCTTAGTGGCTGGCACAGGACTAAGCTCGCTCATGCAACTGGCTCATGGTCTTTGGTGTTTTGGTGTTGGCCTTAAGGTCCCATATTGCAGAGAAGCGCACAATAAGTTGCTGTTCCTGTCACAGCTTGCGGTGCTAGGCTTCCTGAACAGAACAAAGAGCATCAACCGGGCTGGCCTGACACGGGAGAAGCAGTACAGTTATGACACCCTCTTGGACACACTGGAATCTTTCACCAGCAACCGCGTGTGGCGAGAGTAAGTACCTATCTTGAAGTGATTACGACGATGATGATGATGATGATAATGAAAATCATCGTCATCATTATCATCGTCGTCGTCGTCATTATCATCATCGTCGTAGTAGTCGCCATCATCATCCATATCAACGGGAATCTGAATTTAATTCGTTATTGAGTGTGGAACACAAGGGAAGGGTTAGGTACCAGCCTGCATACACACTCAGTTCAGTTTAACCCCTTCACTGCCGAGAAAAAAGTGAACACAATCCAAACGCAAGAGACGTAGATCCTCATGAGCCCCCGCAACTGCGGGGGGACATGAGGATCTATGCCTATTCCTGAGACTAATTTTTATCCATGTTTCTTGGTCGGTATTGGCTTTTGGTCGTTGAATGAACCAAGATTTCCGGCAGAACAAAAATGTACCTACGGTCCACGTACAGTGTCAGGGAAGGGGTTA
>BTPG01000276.1:0-10968 GCA_036245525.1 Semisulcospira habei | reverse complement strand
AAATCTAATAATCTTCATTTTCTCAGAGTGAGACTGCCTCCCGTTTTGTACTATCATCTTGAAGTTGGAGACTTCACTGCACACAATCATTCGCAGATTCGGACCTCTCAATCCAATCAGCTTCTTGGAAGCTTTCTATCTTGACCTCGATTACACTGTGGAGGTCACGCCCTTGGACACGGCGGGAGATTTCGAGAACTATCTTTCCCGTCTGGAATCTCAGCCTGCGCAGGTAAATCTGTCTAATCTCATGCCTAAATGCGGTTGGTGGATTGACTATGACAGCTCAAGGGTAGTGAATAATTAGCTTGGCGCCTTTCCAGGCGCCAAGCTAATTATTCACTACCCTTGAGCCGTCACGATCAACTGATCTCCGGCGACCTTATCTTTACAACTGACATTTTACAATGTGAGAATATATGAGTCTGAAAACTCGACATGTGCACCTACCCGGAAGACGCGGGAAATCTACAGTCTGTTACACAGACACAGACACAGACCTCTTTTGAAATATCTTCGGCTATGGTATCAGGACGAGGTTTTCGCATTCTGCTATGGATTTATACTCCTGTAATATATGATGCTCTATATCCGTATAACTTGTGCAGATTTCTGTTGCCTGATTCCATAAACTATATACGTGTAGCCAATGTACTCTTTTCTTTTGTTGTACTGGATACCCTGTTCAGCCCATTTTATGAAATTGTCAAATATAAATGATCCAAAACCTTAGGAGTAGCTCTCTTTAACTTGTCCAGAGCGCCACGTGAATGTACCATTTTTCGTTCAGTGTGAGAATGAGTGCATGTGATTCACTGACGTGACGTGCTTGTTACGAGTAGGTTTTGCTCGCGGCGGCGTTTGTATTATTATTATTATTATTATTATTATTATTATTATTATTATTATTATTATTATTATTATTATTATTATTATTATTATTATCATCATCATTATTATTTCTATTATTATTACATGTATTACTGTTGTGAGTATTATCACTATTACACTTCAGGTGGACCAAATCATTTCCCGAATGCAAGAGTCCGTCCGAGTGGGTACCACCAGTCACTTAGTGTCAGTGGTGAGTGTCACATTCATGATTAACCATATTCGGAACTTTTAATTTCATACAAACGGATCACTGCCAGGCATGTAAAAAGCAAAGAAAATCCCAACAAAGAAATAAACACGTTTTAAAAAGACAATTACAACACAATTTAATAAAATTTTCGAAATATAAGTATTGTTAACAAGTACACAATGCTCTGCTTGTCTCGTGTGAGATGCCAACTTTTTTTAAAAATGGGGTTAGAAGGACAATTATAACAAAGTGTTACGTGGTAGTTGTAGTCATAGTATGATACAATCATACCAGACGCACGCACGTAGGGTTCTTGTAAAGAAACTTCAGTCAGCTGCAACTCGTCACACGAGGCATAACTGGAGTAACAGTTCCAACAATATTTTATTGCAGCGATGAGATCTCAGAACAATGCATCCACAAATGCATCCACTCACTGATACACCGTCTCTACAATGCATCAACACTTTTGACACACTGCTTCTCTCATACAATGTACACACATACTTCATAACACGGTCTTGTATACTATTATAGATTTCCAGAAAAATCCAGCAAATTCGCACAATACAACCAATCAGGAAAGAAAACGTAACCAAAGCCCATTAATATTCATTTAAAAAGAATGTTCTAGAAATAACTACAAATTGTCACTACCATCCAGGCGTCTTTGATACAATGTTACAAAATGTTGCCAACAACTTTGACGTCATATATGAGGTCACTAGAAAGATCACGACCCTGCTCGAATCTTCCAGTGTAATGTAGGTCAAACTTTACAACATTGTAGCGAAACAATGCGTCACAACAAAAATCGATCGCAATTCTCCGTGCAAAAGAAAATGGATCCTACTAAAAAGGTACGTAATTCGTATCCAAATAATTCCAATGAATATCGAAGTCTTTCCTATGATTAACACACACATGCTCTCAAAAGAATAACATAACCACAAACGTCACATAAAGTTGTCACCCAAAAATTTGAAAAACTGGGTTATAATTGTGATAGATGTGTTGTAATTGTCTGTCTAAACTTGTTTCTTTCTTTGTTGGGATCTTATTTGCATTTTACATGCTTGGCAGTCACTGTCTTGGCCTTGATTATGTGGGAAAAAAAAAAGAAAAAAGGAAATACTAAACAAAGAAAGAATCATCGCGACAAAAACCACTACCGACACGCTAAGGGTTTCTTTTTCATAAGGCCTAAAATGTACTCAGTTTCCGCTTCGATCGTTGTAGTATGTTGTTGCTGTTTGCTGTTTACGTTTTCGTTGTCGTTGTTTTGTAAAAGATGAAAAAAAAAATTATATTGCATATTGGGCTACACTTACATGTACACTAGTTTGTTATTATTTCTGACATTTTCCCCAGTAGCAAAACGACTTCGGGCCCACGACGGCCGCAGTAGGCCCGCGCACAGTCGTGCGCGGGCCCACTGCGGCCGTCGTGAGCCCCGAGGACCTTTACTTACTGGGTTACTACCGACAGAAACGCGTGCCAGAACAGATCCAGAAAGTGACCAGCATAAACCCCACAGACAGTCCACTGTACCGGCCTTTCAACGAAACACTCAACAAGCTGGACCTCACTCAGGCGGAAAAGTACGCAGAGTTTGGATTCTTATCCACACGCATGGGCTGAACGTTGCTAAATCAGCCGCCTCTATAACACGGGTAATAGGAAATAGCACGAATGTGCTATTTACTACTACCCGTGTTATAGAGGTATTCTGCTTTTACTCGTCTGTTTGGCAACGATCATACCATGCCTGTGTTCGTATTGTTCTGAACCTCATCACTACTAGCGAAAGCAAGTCATGTTTGTTTAGGCCCCGCCACACGTGCCGGTTTTGCCCCGATTTTGAAGCCTAATCTGATCCGATTGCGATCGGATGACGTTAATTATCCGATCCGGTCCCAATCGGTTGGGAATCGGGTGTCTAGAACCTGCTCTATTTTTCCGATCCGAATCGGCCCCGGTTGTAAGCTTCAACCAATCAGAGCCGGCGCGTCTCGCAAAGCATGTCGTTTGAGTTTGCAAATGGCGGAACACGCCTGTTGTGATCAATACCACCGCCGTTGCTGAGTTTTCGCATGCCTCTTCCCGAATATGATGCAAAACTGCTGATAATGCAAGAACATCATCATCACTGTCAAAACTAGCAGCCATTTTGCAGAACAGGTACGACTTTGATCTTCGGTTCAAACCGGTCGGCTAAACAAGTCGGGAAATGTGTGGCAGTGCACACGTTTTTTTTATTCCCGCCCGATCACCTACCGATTCGAAACTGATCGGGAATCGGCCTCAAAACCGGGCATGTGTAGCGGGGCCTTTTGTTTTTTCGCAAGCATGGCAGATTCAATGCTAAAGAATCATTGATGCCCAAAGCCGAACAACCACGCATGTGGACATTCAAGGAGCACGGATAGACATGGGGCTGGCGAGAGACAAAGATCATTATGAGACCTCGCATTTCCAGGGACTTGTGTGGATCCCTCTCTCTTGCGGTTAGGTGATGTTAATCAGAAAACTGAGCAACACCCAGCTGCAAGAGGTATACATGAGTATACATCTTCATGAGACCCTTGCAGTTGCGGGGAACTATGAGGATCTATGCCTCTTGCTGAAACCATTTCCTATTTTATGTTCGTTTGACGGATGGGATTGTTTACACTGAATTCACAATCACCACAATCACTTGAAAAGCACAATCCGAGTCCACTAGCGGTGAAGGGGGTAAGATTTTCCCGGCAGTAAAGTGGTTCAAAAACTCAAATTCCGCTAAGAATGATACAGTCAACACATAAAGCCCTGAGGCGATAAAACAAGTTGTTTTCCTCCCTACGTCACACGACCAGTCACTTTAGCGCAAACTGTACCATGTGACCGTGATATAAAAACCACTGTAGCGAAAAATGGCGGACGTTTTATAGCCCTCTCGATGACGCGTTAGAACCTCGTTTTCGAGTCTTGACAGCAACTCGGTTCGACAAAATAGCAGAAAAAAACGCACTAAAGTAGTCCTATTTGACGTAATACACATCCTCTGCCTTATTTTTTACGACGTGAGGAGCCAACTTAAATAATATTTCACCACTAATTACACAGCGCAAACAGCAAAAGCCTTCGCCAAATCCATCTCATCGCCATGCACCGAGACATTTTCAAAGTTCGGGAAACCACGGAACAAAAATAGCCTCCGAGTTTTTTTTTAAAAACCAATCAGACAGCAATCCTTGCAAACCGGCAACACACTGTCGTCTGCTCAGCCACCAACATGCCACAATTTCACCAAAGCACAGAGCAACAAATTCAAGAACTAAAACGAAAATACACACCCAGCAACACTATATACAAAGCACGCTATTGCCAAAGTTCTCTCTTCGCGTCACTCAGTGCGGGACTATCTGAAGAAAAACATCTCACGAGAGTTCGAAGACTATCTGACATCATGTCAACGCTGTAAAATAAAATCTTACCTTAAAATCCATCTCAGCACTAGTCCTGCTGTTAACAACGAGCGTTTTTTTGGTATTCCTTTTTCAAGATATCCCAACACACATGACACTTTAGGATATAACAACGACAATCTGCTGCACACACTTGAAGCATTCCCTTCAGTCATCTTGAATCTAAAACTGAGCACGAGGCACCATGCTAACTTGCACAAGCTGTCACATCGGACAGTGGTCAAATGCCGATTGCTTCATCAAAAAGTTCTTAATTTTTCTGAAGCACACAGCAGTCAAGAAGCACTGTCACTGTCATACTTTAACGACCTTTTGTAGACATTGCAGCTTGAATCATTCTGTACACAAGCCAAAATTAGTAGCTTTTTACTCGCGAAACTTGCGCTTCTGACACGGAATCATGCTACGTCACACTCTGGGAATCCCCGGCAGAACATGTATATTCAATGGTGTCACCTATCGCCACAGAAGCGGCCGTCTTCATAAACCGGATTCTTTCTAAACAATAAACGGAGGAAGGAAAACAAATACGTTATTGGTCGAAGGGGTTCGCTACACGGACCTTTGTAGGCATTCGGGAGGTCAAAGGAATCATTGTACCCCTTGACCTCCCTCAGGCCTACAAAGGTCTGTGTAGCGAACCCCTCCGACCAATAACTTATAATATGCGTCGACCATGCTAGTTCAAGGGTGGTGTCAGAATAGCTTGCCGCCTACAGGCGCCAATCTATTCTGACACCACCCTTGAACTGTCACGGTCTATCTGTCTCCAAAACTGAGACGTGGACCTCAAAGGATATCTAAAACAAACATCCTCAGGATGTAATGAGTTAAACAGCGGTTTCGAAAGCCACTAACTGTAGTTTTATTGCATGTAACATTTGATCAAAGCGAGGGCACTCGCGATTGTGATGAGATACAAAACGACTTTTTTTCTGACTGCGTGAATCGTGCGAGTTAGTTAGCTAATCGGCCACTACTCATGAACTATCATGGCCGCTAAATGTCAAGCTGTGGTTTTAACGTGATCGGTTGATACGTTGCGCAGGGACAACATGAGGAACCGCGCCCAGCAGGCGTTGCACGGATACTGGGAATCTCTCACCCGTCTCAGCAACTTCATCAGCAGGGTGAGCGCCAAATGTTACCGAGAACCTTTTCAGTCCTTGTTACTTTTACGGTTAACCCATATCATACTGAGGCTAAAAGCTTCAAATTTGTACACTGCCATATGCAAGCTACATTATAGTACTTACAGATAAGGATATAGACCAATGGCTTTAGTTCAAGGGTGGTGCCAGAATAGCTTGGCGCCTAGAGGAGCCAGGCTATTATGGCACTACCCTTAAACTATTTTAGTCAAACTTATTTCACACACTGCTGTATTCCGAATGATAAGGGTTAATATTAACGCCCTTCACTGCCGAGAAAAAGTGAACGCAGTCAAACTGCAAGAGGCACAGATCCTCACGAGCCCCGGCAGCTGCGGGGGCTCGTGAGGTTCTAAGCCTCTTGTTTATAGAACTACGCTCCGCACCCCCGACATTCATTGAATTTGATATGTGTAGAAATGCCTCATATTTGTACGAGTGCAACCCTTCTAGGACTGAATCCAGACCAAAAAGGTGACTGCCTTCTAAGACTGAAAAGGGTGCCAGCTGTGAACAGAACAGGTTTTGTTTTCTTTTTTAAGCAAGATTTTCATTGTTTTACCATACACAGAAATCGCGCTTTTCACCAAAAAAAACCAACTTATTTTTAGCTCAAAAGGAAAAAAGCCCTCAACACCCAACATTTATGGAAGCTGGTACGTGTAGAAATGTTGGAATTTGCGTACCTGTTCTAGGACTATGCCCCACACACCCGCGGATCCTATGGCGTGGGGGGCCTGCCGTCCGGAGGCAACTACTATCGTGCGTGTCTCCAGTGGCACCTGTCTCTGGACATCTCTCCGAGCCAGGTCCATCAGACAGGACTCGGAGAGGTGGAGAGAATCTCCCAGCTCATGCAACAGGTACAGTGGCATATCGTCGGGACTACCCCAGTAGCAAAAGGTGTTCGGACCGACGACGGCAGCAGTGGGCCCGCGCACATCCGTGCGCGGGCTCACTGCGGCCGTCGACTGCCCGAGGAAATTTGCTTACTGGGAATTCGTGTCCTGTTTTTGAAAGACAAAGTTTGTGATTTTTTTTTCTGTGGGAACTAACCAGAAATTATTTTGATCTCACAAGATATTTGCAGTCGTTTGTTGTTTATTTTTGTTTTTTGTATTGAGATGATACCATGTTGCTGTCAGATTCTGCAGGAGGCCTCTATCAACCCCTTGACTATCTGAATGACTATTGTTGTCTTAGCTTCCATAATGTATCTGTCAATATAAATTATACCGACGAGCAAAAGAAATGCAACATTTTTGGAATCCTCGGAAAAACTTTCAAAAAATGGCGCATTTAGTTTTTCCGACGATTCCAAAAAATGTCGCAAATGTTTTGCTCGTCAGTATATAGTGTTTCCGACGATTCCAAAAATGTTGCATTCTTTTGCTCGTCAGTATATGCAAATAAATTCCTAAGAAAGAAACATGCAGTGCAATTTATTGATAAACTGTGTTGGCATTGTCCTTTCAAGCGTGTTCTTGAAACCTTATGGGGAATTCATTTTCATTTTACACCCTTGGTCTGTAGTCAGCATCATTATATCCTGACGAGCAAAAGAAATACGACATTTTTTGGAATCATCGGAAACACGCCAGTGTTTCGGTGTTTCCGATGATTCCCAAAATGTCGCATTTCCTTTGCTCGTCAGTATATATTGTATACAGTCTATGTACAACTGTTGTTGAGCAGGTGATGGACAGACAGGGTTTCAACGGCACGGTGTCGGAATATTACGCACACCTCAGAGCACAGCCGCAGTTCCACATTCAGACAGGGGTAAGTCACCGCAAAGTGGACACAGGTGTCTGGGTACCGATATGCGATCAGGTAGCATGTCCGCGATTTTAACTCATTCGAGTCGAGCCGTGTCCGGATACGCGGCATAAAACCGCCTATCCGGATGGGGCACGTCTCGAAAGTGTTAACTCATTCAAAACGCCCCGCATCAACAGCTGCGGAAGTGTCGTATGGCGTTGCCGCCAGCTAGACGAGCTCTCAAGGATCTGAGCACTGTGCGCTGTTATATAACCCCTTCGCTTCCGGTGGGCGCAGATTTTGTTTCAGAAATCTTTGTTAATTCAATACCCAAGAGTCATAGCCGCCCAGGTAACATGGACGCAAAGTGGTGTCAGCAAGAGGCATAGATCCTCATGAGCCCCCGCAACTGCGGGGGCTCATGATGATCTATGTCTCTTGCAGTTGGATCGTGTGCACATTTTCTCCGCAGTGAACGACTTAATTGTGTGTTCCGGAAGTGACGGAGTGAATCCATGTGTACATGCATGTCTGTCACAGGAGCAGATCCTCAAGCACTTCGATGACCTGATCAACACCAGGATCTATCCTAAACTGCCGCAGCTCTTCAAAGACATTCCGCCCGGAAAAGTCAGGTAAAATCACCCGGCATGGCTTCCATAGAAATGGACCTAACATGTGAAATCCAGACCGAAAATGTGACTACCAAGCGCGTAAAATAATACATATGTGAGCTGATCAGTCTGTGTTTTCGGACCTTACAGACTAGTATCGTAAGTCATCCGAAATCTCTGGCCAACACACATATAATTATGCGAGCGAAGTTCGTTGTGGGCAAGGAAAACCTTCTGCTGGAACAGTGCCGTCAAATGACGGCCTTGTTTCAACAGGATGAACCTGCACATGCCTGGACTGTACCTTATTCTCAAAAGTGTCGTACCCAGTTTTGGCCATATTTGTCAACAATATAATGAACAATAATTTAGAGGATATCTCAGCTTCAACCTATCCCAGCCAGCAAAGGTCCTCGGGCCCACAACTGCCACAGCGGGCCCGCACACGACTGTGCGCGGGCCCACTGCGGCCGCTGTGGGCCCGAAGACGTTCTGCTACTGGGGTTTGCTGTTGGTAGCCATTTTCCTACAGAAATCATCGCGGCAAAAATACACAAAAATGCTCATCTTGAAAACTCATTTCACTTCCCAAACCTGTTCGTACCTAATCGATATAAGGCAGGAAACACTATGCAGCAGACTCTTTGAAGGTTATGTTTCGGGACGTTCCCCCGGACACAATTTTCAGCTTTCAAAGCGAAGCCAATTTGTTTTACAAAATTTGAGTCTCTGTAGTCTGTATAAATCTGAATGTACTTATGGACTTCAAAACTCTGTAGACATGTACGATTGATCTGTGCAACTTTTTATTTTAGCCAATAGTATTTTTTGTCTGTATTTACATCATGTTTTAGGATCTTTCTCTTAGACTGGCTGACCAGACTTTTCCTAAATGACTGTACGAGTTAGATCCCCTGACCGCAGCTTTTACGTCTAAAATAAGCTCTATTGTGGTAAGTTTATATCAGACTTATAATAGCCGTGGTTAGAGGACGCGAGGTTTCTGGGCTCTGTGTATTCATATGCAAATTTACACATGTTCTATACAGAGTGAAGGCCTTGCCCTATGACGGTCCGTACGGTATGTACTCTTCGGGGTCTGAGGATGGCACTCGTCCGGGCACCTTCTACGCTAACGTCATGCGGCCTGAAGACACGTAAGGACAGTGACTTTAACCCGTTAAGTGCCGAGAAAATGTGAACACGCCCAACTGCAAGAGACATAGCTCCTCATGCGCCCCCGCAACTGCGGGGGCTTGTGATGATCTATGCCTCTTGATGACACCACTTTGAATCCATCTTGATAGGACAGCTAGGGCTTGTTGATGTTGAATTGACGAGGGCTGCAGAAATACAGTATACAGGCAATGGTGAAACTGAGCCGTAACCCTTTTAGCCCCAGCACCCTACAGCAGGAGATTGATTGACCATGATAATTCAAGGGTAGTGCCAGATTAGCTTGGCGCCTGAATCCACCTCCTGCGACTGGTACATAGTCGTTAAGTTACACGTCAAAATTTGGGAAATGCGCCCGTGGGGCTAAAAGGGTTAAAGTCGTTAAGATTTAACTGACGTCTCTAGATGCGAAATATTCTTTACTTCTTTTCCTCTGGCACAGAGTGCTGTTGGCTATATACTGACGAGCAAAAGTAATGCGACATTTTTGGAATCATCGGAAACATTCTAGTGTTTCCGATGATTCCAAAAATGTCGCATTTCCTTCGCTCGTCAGTATATAACATTTTTAACGTCTATGTGTGTGTGTGTGTGTGTGTGTGTGTGTGTGTGTGTGTGTGTGTGTGTGCGTGCGTGCGTGCGTGCGTGCGTGCGTGTGTGTGTGTGTGTGTGTGTGTGTGTGTGTGTGTGTGTGTGTGTGTGTGTGTGTGCACGTGCATCTGGTGTGAAACAGCGTCACGTACAGCATGGTGTCCTTGAGCCTACACGAGACCGTGCCGGGACATCATCTGCAGGTCAGTGAACATGCCTGAAGCGCATTTCGTTTGGCTTGGTCATCGTATTGGAATATAAGATAATTCACACTTTATCATACGCAAGAAATAATTAACAGAGGCGTGGTTTGTGGTGGCGGAAGTAAACATAGTTTGACATTCCACCATCCAGTATATCGCTTGCCTTTGACATCAGATTTGCTGTAAAATAAAATAGCATCCCAATAGTCGCGTGGCCACACCAACACCCAGACTTTCATTAACCTTAGAACGATCACCTAACACACAGTATGTCACGTTATGCTTTGCTTTAACGCGTTCAGTGCCGAGAAAAATTGAACAGCACCCAACGGCAAGAGGTAAGGCCTATAGATCCTTATGAATCCCCGCAGTTGCGGGGGCTCATGAGGATCTAAGCCTCATGTTGACACCACTTTGAATCCATGTTGCTGGGCCGGCTAGGGTATGTTGGTTTTGAAAAAACGAAGATTGCAGACAGTCTGCGTCAGCTAGCACTGCACATTGTCATTATAAAGAAGATTAATATGTCATGAGGGGCCTAGAGGGTCGAGACACCAATCCAATCTTTCACTACCATTGAATTGTGTGTGATGGCACAAATGTCCATGACATATTTATAGCTCAATGGTAGTGCAGATCTGTATCTCTTATGGCAGCTACATCTAGACGAGTCCCAAATTTGCGACTGTGTTAATTTGAACCCGACTGTTTCACACAAAAATATACGGCAACGCACACGTTTGTGATTTGTTCTTTGATTTTAATACATTTTGACACGTGCTGTATGTCAACTCATTCAGCCACGTATCCGTATGCAGCACGTCTCAGATGGCTTGTAACCATCTAGCGCATTCAACCACTGGTGGCACTGAAAACAGGGACAACAGTGAGGTTCCGTTTACACCGAACGACTCCCAA
>BTPG01000275.1:12335-25000 GCA_036245525.1 Semisulcospira habei | reverse complement strand
TGTGTGTGTGTGTGTGTGTGTGTGTGTGTGTGTGTGTGCGTGCGTGCGTACGTGTGTGTGTGTGTGCGTGTGCGCGCGTGTGTGTGTGTGTGTGTGTGTGTGTGTGTGTGTGTGTGTGTGTGTGATTTCACTGTTTATAGTACCGGTGACTGCATGCAAATGAGGGTTAAGTGTTTTTGTCTCATCTGTTCTTTCTCAGGTTGGTGGACCAGAACTGACGTCATCAAGCCTCACTCCTTCAGCCATCCAGCGCCTTGGAGAGGCAGCAGTGATTCGGATTCTTCTAGTAGTCTGCGTGATATACTGCGAGTGTATCACACCCTCCGTAGTACAAGCCCTCGTGCACGCTGCTATACCGGAGTTCATTCTCTGCAGGGCTTACAGTAACGACTTCATTGCCAGTGTTAACTTGACAAATCATCTGGAGACTTTCAGCTGTTCTGTTATTTTTTTTTTTTGATCTGTTGCACTATTAGTACGCGTTTTCGTGACACTCTCAGCACTTTAGTTCACTGTCTAGGCAAGAAGAGGGAGAAAATGGGAGAACATTTTAACACGAAACTTTGTAATAAAATATCTGAAGAAGTGCCGCAGATAGTGTTTTCTACAGCTGAATGAAGGAATAGATTAAGCCACTGTACAGAACCACAACAAAGGTCGCGCCCATGAGATATAAAGGGTACTGTAAGGCGATGGGTTTGGATGTTATTAATTTTATATCTTATTCTCATAATTGTTCTTAACCTTTGTTGAAGTTTATGCATGCTTTCTCAAATTCACTAATTTCAATTAACATGACTTTGGCCAGATCTTTTCATTACTATTAATTCTGAACTCTAGAAAGCAGACTGCAACTTTGCTATGATTAATACTGTAACAGACGAACAAAGGGAAATAATTATACCGGAAACAGAGACAAAGGCAACGGTTGGGGGGGTGGTGTTGGGAAGGGGGGTGGGTGGGGGCTGTTGAGTAGGGAGAGATTGTTTTTTTCCAGCTGTAGCACTATCGACCACAGACCTGAGATTCATATGTGCGGAGATTCGCGTCACGTGTTTACTCCCCCCAAAAAATTGAGAAGGTCTTCGACCAGACGTCGACCAAGAACGGCTGAAGTTGATGCGATGATTGTTTGCCTGCGATTATTTCTTATTTTGCCAACGTATCCTACCTTGAACGTGTACAAATTAGTGTTTATCCTTCGGCCTGTAGTTATTTGGTCCCTTAATTTTGTTTTCCAGACACAGTTTTTCAATTTAGATTTGTGTTATAATAAGTGTGTCGTCATGCGCGTCATTCATATTAATCTGATTAACTCACTCAGCCCTGACGAACCACAGCAAGACATGGATCGAGCATGATAGTTCAAGGGTGATGCCAGAATAGCTTGGCGCCCATAGGCGCCAAGCTATTTTGGCACCACCCTTGAACTATCATGCTCGATCTGTCTCTGGAATTGTATCACAGTCCTTCAGAGGGCAGCTTCTAAATTTGTGGATTTCGGTCCTTGGCGTTGAATGCGTTATCCCTTTCATTGACGAGAACAAAGCAAACATGATACAGCAGCAAGAGAAATAGATCCGCATGAGCCAACCGCAGTCTCGGGGGTTCATGAGGATCTATGCCTCTTGCTGACTCCAATTTGAATCTATGTTCCTTGGACGGCTGACTGGCTTCAGCGTTGAATTAAATATCTCAAAAACGCAAATTGCGTCCACTGGCAGTGAAGGAGTTAAGCGTTGCACTA
Organism: Semisulcospira habei; assembly: GCA_036245525.1. NCBI lineage: Eukaryota > Metazoa > Mollusca > Gastropoda > Semisulcospiridae > Semisulcospira > Semisulcospira habei. The sequence goes on along the minus strand of BTPG01000275.1, from coordinate 23,253 downwards.
TCGAGAAAGAATAAACAAGATTCAACCGCAAGAGATGTCGATCATACGCCCATGTTCCTAAGGGTCGGGATTAAAGTTAATCACAAGTTCAGTTCAGGTTTACATGGCGCGATACCAATCCACGAACCAAGCAAGCAACCAACAGAGTTAACTAACTGAGCAACCATGTATGCAAAGAAGAGGTTAGCCACCCAGCAGCAGGTCAAAGTAACCAACATAGCCAAACAATAATTTACCCAATGGCGAGATTATGTACCTTTCATTTTGTGCTAATGCGCGTCAGTAGACATCGAGTAAGCAGTCATCCCGAAAAATGACTTAGCTTTCAGCAAAGATAAGTTGTCTTTTGTATTTTGTAAATCACGCGAGAAGAGAAGAGAATCAGCGAGACTTGAAGCACAAGGACGTTATTCCGTCTTTTAAACACCTTTTTTACTGTTTGACTGTCGGTTTTTGTCGAATGCTTATGCGGATCTGTGTCTCTCACGGAAACCTCATCGTATCTACACATATTGCTTGGACGGGTGTGGTTCTGTGACGCTTGACAAAGATTTCAAACCTGCAATCTGCGACCAGTGGCAAGGAGTGGGTTATTCCATTCGACCCTAAGGCCGCATTTCCCAGATTTACGAACGCCTATGTACCAGTTGTAGCAGACGGATCGACCATGATAATTCAAGGGTAGCCCCAGATTAGCTTGGCGCCTGATGGCGCGAAGCAAATCTGGCAGCACCCTTGAATCATCATGGCTGATCAATCTCCTGCTGTAGCGTGTCGTGGCTAAATCGGTTAATGCAGTGTTTTGTGTTTTCGCTTTTTAATGTGGAATTTTCACTATTGCCCGTGTCGCCGCTGTTAATTAGTTGTATTTAACCATGTACTAAGAGGGGAACATTCGTAATTTGTATACAATAATGTTACCTGTTAATAAAACTCTGCACGTTTATTGTGTGTGTGTGTGTGTGTGTGTGTGTGTGTGTGTGTGTGTGCGTGCGAGCGTGCGTCTGTGTGTGTGTGTGTGTGTGTGTGCTTGCGCAATGTGTCTCAAATGATTGGTCATTAGTGCATTGTTGATATTCATTTAAAACAAATTCACGGTGAAAATAACCGAATAAAAAGGTATTACAAATTATACTGGTGAGCAAAAGAAATGCGAAATCATGAAAATAATGGGGAATATGTCAGTATCACCGTTCTAGTGTTTCTGATGATTCAAATGGTGTCTGTTACGTTTGTGGTTGTGTTATTCTGCTAGTGCATATTTGTGTTAAATCATAGGAAAGCCCCGATGTTTAGTTGATTTGTTTTGCATAAGTATCACGTAACTGTCGTTTTCTTTTGCATGGAGAATTCCGATCGATTTTTGTTGTGTATTTAGAATGTTGCGTATTTCGCTACCGTATTGAAAAGTCTTACATACATTAGACTGGAAGGTTCTAGTAGCGGCGCGATTATCCTAGTCACCTCAAAATAATATGACGTGAAAGTTGTGTAATACTTGTTGGTAACATTTTGCAACATTTATAGTATGCGCCTAGAAGTTTGTAGAAGGCTGTGGACAGATATAGTGTGTTCTTTCTCATGAATATTAATGAGTTTTGGTTACGTTTTCTTTTCTGATTGGATGAGTTGTATAGTTTGCCAGATTGTTCTGGAAATCTGTATAGTATAAAAGAGGCTGTTAGCGAATTCATGTGCGTACATTGTATGAGAGACGCAGTGTGTCAAAAGTGTTGATGCATTGTAGAGAACACAGTGTATCAGTGTTGGTGCATTTGTGGATGCATTGTGCTGAGACTGCATCGTGAGAATAAAGTACTGTGGAACTGTTACTCCAGTGTGGTCGAAAACATTGCGCCACGTGTGATTATTTGCAACTGAGTGAAGTTTTTTTTTACAAAAACCCTACGTGCGTGCGTCTGGTGTGATTGTATCACCCTACAGCCACGACTACCACGTAACAGTGTCACATTCTTTTGCTGATCAGTATATTAAACGACAGATGTTTTCTGTGTGCGCATCGTCTAAACATGAGCCATAGGTACCCTCTCCCCCACCCTACCCCACATCCACACACACAAACCCCACACCGCTACATTGTTATACAATACAAATCTCGATTTTCTAAAACAATGGACATACTCGCACTAATTTTGTCAAATCGCAGTTCGTGTGTTCGGCAGTTAGCGGGATTATAAAAAATAAATAACTCAGTTTTTTTTTTCCATTTCATCATTGAATTATTTAATTTAATTTAATTTTATTTTATATTATTTTATTTTATTTTATTTTTAAAATTTGTTTTATTTTATTTTATTAACTCAGTTAGCCTGATGCACGTATTTCCTAAATTGTGGAGGCATCATCTAACGACTATGCACCTGTTGCAGGAGATGGATCGACCATGATAATTCAAGGGTAGTGCCAGATTAGCTTGGCGCCGACAGGCGCCAAGCTAATTTGGCACTACCCTTGAATTATCATGATCAACCCATGTCCTGCTGTAGTGCGTCAGCGCTGAATGGGTTAAGTGTATATTTCAAACGCGCACAATTACTTCAACGGTATTTTAAAAGATTGTCTATACACAGCTTTAAAATAAAAGTGCGTTCAGAACAGACAGTGTACGCAAAATCACATGTTTGATAGCAGGACCGATTCAACTCTAAATAATTCTATCAATCCACTTTCACTTAACACGGGTATGAACAGGGCCAGCAAGATGCAAAGAACCTCATGAGCCCCCACATCTGCGGGGGCTCATGAGGATGTTTGCCTCTTGCAGTTGAGTGATGTTCGACTTTTTCCAGCAGTGAAGGGATCAATGAAGAAACCTGATATGGACGTGTTTACCAGAGAGTAAAACACTCGCGGATGGAATGTTTGCTGCGGCAGCTCGATATCACTCGGTTGTTGCTTGGGGATGCAGACGCTGTAATTATTTTTCGGGTATATGTGCTACACACACATGCACACGCGTACGCATGCTCACACACACACACACACACACACACACACACACACACACACACACACAAACACACACACACACACACAAACACACACACACACATATATACATACACACACATACATACACGCACGCGCACACATACATACACACACACTCACGCACGCACACACACACACACACACACACACACACACACATGTACACACACACACACACACGCAGTTGTAAGAACTAAATCAGGTATCGGCGTTATTGATATTCAAGGTCGATACTGTTTTTACAAGTTTTCTAGTTGTCTTGCGGGTATAAAATGTAATCAGTGTGTGTTCCCATTTTTTGCTGATCACTGGCTGTGGTAGGAACATTCGTTTCGTGATTTGTATCTGTGTGAAGTAAACATTTCTTATGTGTACATCTTTGACCGCAATCAAAGAAATCAGACCGCAGTCCAAGAAATTTAGACTACAGTCAAGAAAAATCAGACTACCGTCAAAGAAATCAGACTACAATCAAACAAATCAGACCGCAGTCATAAAAATTAGACTACAGTCAAAGAAATCACAATCAAAGAAACCAGACCACAGTCAAAGAAATCAGACCGCAATCAAAGAAATCAGACTAAAGTCAAAGAAATCCAAATACAGTCAAAGTAATCAGACTACAGTAAAAGAAATCAGACTACCTTCAAAGAAATCAGACTACAGTCAAAGAAAATATATTATTGCAGTCAAAGAAATCAGAAATCAGACTACAGTAAAAGAAATCAGACCGCAGTCAAAGAAATCAGACTACAGTCAAAACAATCAGTCTGCTGTCAAATGAATCAGACTACTGCCAAAAAAGAAATCAGATTACAGTCACAGAAATCAGATTACAGTCACAGAAATTAGCTTACAGTCATTGAAATTAAAGTCATTGAAATCAGACTGCAGTCAAAGAAATCACAGAATGCAGAATAAAAAGGCTGACGAATCAGACTACTGCCAAAAAATGAAATCAGATTACAGTCACAGAAATCAGACTACAGTCACAGAAATTAGCTTACAGTCATTGAAATTAAAGTAATTGAAATCAGACTGCAGTCAAAGAAATCACAGAATGCAGAAAAAAAGGCTGCAGTCAGATGAGACTGCAGTCAAAGAGGTGTACCTAAAAAAATAATACTGTGCATTGACACACAACGTGAACAATAGTTTGACAGTAAGCAGAAGAAATCCATATTGTACACTGATATAAATGGCAAATAGTAATTTCTCTGCTTCAGTCTGTATTTTCTTCTTAATACTGAATCAGTGCGGAATCAGCTGGTATAGTTTCCGCCCCACATCATCAGCAGCTCAAAGCGCAAAGGCCATCGGGCCGAGAATTCGCCGGTGTCAGTACAAAGAAAATTGCTTCACCCCAGCAGCAAAAGATCATGGGCCGCAATTGCGGGGGGGGGGGGGGGGGGGGGGGGCATGGGGATCTATGCCTCTTGCTCAAATTTTATGTCTTTCCATTATTCATGGGACGGGCGTAAAGATTTTTCGTGTTTAATTTGCGCACAGATTTCAGACGTAAAACATACGTACAGTGTCAGTGAAGGGGATGGAGCAGGGGCAAATCTCGTCGGGAACTAAAATGACGTCATTCAATGAAACACCGAGAACATTACTCAACGAATCATTTTCTGATCGTACCACTGGTAGCCCTACTAACCTGAATAACAGTTATTCATTTGAAAAGCAAGATGTTTGGACAGAAAATGGTGATATAGGAACACCGCATCACAGTTTCATCAGTGCTGAAACAGTGCACCTTTTAGAAGCCGTGGTGAATGCCGGGATACTTCCGGTGCTCGTGCTGTGTGGCGTCACTGGTAACGTCGTCAACATGGCCGTGTTTGTACATCAAGGACTGAGGGACCGGGTCAACCTTTGCTTGTTCAGGTGACTTAACTCATTCGAGACGTGCCGCCTACAGGTACGCGGCGAATTGCCGCGTGTCTGTAGGCGGCACGTCTCAAATGAGTTAACCCCCTTTCTATCAGCTGATAGTAACGATGTGTCTCAAAAATAAATTCAGCGCCGTCTGGAGGGGGGTTTCCATATAGAACCGTGACGGCGCGAAAACTGTGTCGAAAGCGACACGAATCGAGAACGTAGAAATAAAGAATGACTGTTTCCCTATGCGTGACGCGACAGCGGCGCGATTGCGGTGCGAACACGCGACAAAAATATGTCATGTCGCGCTACGGAGCGATTTAAAGGCAAACATACAAGTGGTTAGTTCTGACATGACGTCAGAAAACTATCGGCGGAATATCCTGTCTACTCGATAGTGCTTCATCGTACACGGCAATAGCTCTCCGCATACCGCGTACGCGCTATTTCATTATATGGAAAATCTCGCAGAACTTATATGTTCTCGAGACAAAATGAATGCGTACATGGAAAACGAAGAACTGAGAACAATTCGCAGCAACCACAATTATCGTTGCGATAGAGAAACAGAAACGGGTATGGACGAGGGAGTGGCTACTTCGATGTCCGGGTTTGAGATCGACGCTTGTACAAGAGACTTGTGCTAAAGGTCCATGCTGCTACAACACCGTGAAGTTCTCAGCCGAGTGAAACACCTGCTGACGGCAAGACATCGTCACTGATGCGTGACGCGTAGGGCTCTGTTGATTGGTTGTATGCGGACAGACGAGCTGGCTAGGATAGGAAAAGTTGAAGCAGGTTTTAGTCGGACTATCTGGTGGATAGAAAAGTATCGCCGAGCTAGCGAGACCTATGCGAAACTATAGAGTGGTTGCTTAAGGGCTGGCTTAACTGGGCGAGACAAACCCGAACCATGTCTCGGCGAGACACCCGAGACAGTCAATGCGAGATACCCGTTCCACCCGTTTATTAGGTTCGGCACGTCTGATCTTGTCTCGGAGAGTTCGCCGAACCTAATAAACGGGTGGAACGGGTATCTCGCATTGACTGTCTCGGGTGTCTCGCCGAGACATGGTTCGGGTTTGTCTCGCCCAGTTAAGCCAGCCCTTTAGGCGCGGGTTTGACAGGAAAGCCCCGTTTCTAACCTTGTGCACGGGGTTACCGATTGCACAACGGTTTTCCTGTGAATGGAGAATGGCTTTCAATGCTCGACCGGCAAGAAATTGCCACAATTCTAAACATCTCAAACAGGGGCGCGATGATGCCTGTCGCACAGCTATATGGAAATGCGATTTCCTGCCTGCTGCTCAACTACTTCTTTGCCGTGTCGATGCCACTGTCGCGTAGGTAGATGGAAACACGACTTGAGTCATACAGTTAATTTCACTGTGGCCAACAAGAGACAGATAACCTTATGAGCCCCACAAATATTATCTGACTGACGTCAAGAGACAGAAAACCTCATGAGCGCCGCAAATATTGACTGACTGACGTCAAGACACAGAGAACCTCATGAGCCCCGCACATATTGACTGACTGACGTCAGTCAGTCAGTCACTATTTGCGGGGCTCATGAGGTAATCTATCTCTTGCTGGCGGCAATGAAATAAACTGTCATGACTGACTGACTGACTAACTAACTGACTGAATGACTGACTGACTGACTGACAGTCAGTCAGTCGGTCAGTCATTCAGTTAGTTAATCAGTCAGTCAGTCATGACTGACTGAATGAATGAATGAATGATTGAATGAATGAAAACGCAAATAATTGATTTGTTTCCTATGCAGCCTAGCGATGAGCGACTCTGGCTTTCTCGTGTTTTACCTGGCCGGGCGTATCAACGCATTATTCTCTCTGTTCAATACTTCTCTGGCAGAATACTGGCTGGTGAGCGGCAAGACTGGGGTTTGACAAAACTAACCCTTTAACCCACAGGCGCGGGATGATCTTTGCGTCATTGCTTCTAGAACGGGTGGTAGTAAACAGTACCAAGGTTGGTCATCCAGGAATTCAGTGTGTGTTGCGTAGTGTTGTGTAGTTTTCTGTAGGATAATCTAAATAATGCAACTCGACTGCATGCTGAATGTTACGTGGTAGTCGTAGTCGTAGCATGATACAATCACACCAGACGCACGCAATAGAGTTCTTGTAAAGGAACTTCACTCAGCTGCAACTCGTCACACGTGGCACAAGGTTGTAGTCCAAACTGGAGAAACAGTTCCAACAATATTTTATTCTCACGATGCGTCCACAAATGCATCCACACTTTGGTACACTGTCTTCATACAATGCATCCACAATTCTGATACACTATGTCTCACATACAGTGCACTAACACGGATACACTGTCTCCTCTACAATGCATCAATACTTTTGACACGCTGCGTCTCTCATACAATGTACACATAATTCGCTAACACGTTTTGTATACCATTACAGATTTCGAGAATAATCCGGCAAACTACACAACTCAACCAATCAGAACAGAAAACGTAACCCAAACTCATTAATATTCATGAAAAAGAACACTCTCGATCTGACTACAAATTCTACACTATCATCTAGGTGTATATCATAAATGTTGAAAAAATTTTGCCAACGATTACTGCACAACTTTGACGTTATTTTTTAGGTCACTAGAACGGCCGCGACCCTTCCCGAACCTTCCAGTCTAATGTAGGTCAGACTTTACAACAGAGTACCGAAAATACGCGTCACAACAAAAATAATAATTGATCGCAATTCTCCGTGCCCAAAAAAACACACGAATCATACTAAAAAAAATATGTAAATTCTTATCTAAATTAACTCAAATGAATATCGGATCTTTCCAATGATCAACACACGCATGCTCTCAAAAGAATAACACAACCACAAACGTAACACTGGATTCTGGGCTATGGCCAACCTTGGTACTATTGACTACTGCCCTTGTTGGGAGCAATGATCATCCCGCACATGTGCTTTACCTATAGGTAGCGCTATCTGTCGAGGTGATTCCTGCCAACATATGGAACAATTGTCATGGAGGCGATGCCATTTTAAGTTATTGATGCACCACAGCCAGATATGGATCGACCATGCTAGTTCAAGGGTGATGCCAGAATAGCTTGGCGCCTATAGGCGGCAAGCTGTTCTGACACCACCCTTGAACTAGCATGGTCGATCTGTCTCCTGAATTGTAAAGCAGGCCTCAGAGGACAACTCCAAAATATTGTGATTTCGTACCTCGGACACAATGAGTTATTTGAAGGGAATGAAAACAAACACGTTATTGGTAGCATTGGATTGCTACACGGACCCTTGCAGGCCTGAGGGAGGTAAACTAAACCATTCTCCCCGCAGTTACTTAAGGGGTTAGCGCGAGCTACTCCAGGCAATAAAGGATCCATATTTCGCAGTAACTGCGCTGTATACATGTTCCTATCATTGCAACTAAAACCGATAACGGCACGCCAAGGGTTAATCTTGCGAGTTGATATAGTTGTGCACATTTTTCTTGTTTGTTATCATCACATGCAATTTCTTCTTCTTCTTTCGTTAGTCTTAGTAGTAGTACTATTCGTAGTAGTAGTATTGGTAGTTGTATTAGTAGTAGTAGTAGTAGTAGTAGTATAGGTAGTTGTATTAGTAGTAGTTAAGTAGGATAAGGTTGTAATTAAGCTGCTTCCTCCTTTCTTCCCACATGGTAGACAAAACATCCATTTCAAATTGCTGTTCTTAACCAACCCTTGTTTTTGGGGTTATTCCAGGCTCGCGGTCTGGTGTTTTTCGGGGTGTTCATGGGTTGTCTCAGCATGACCAACTGCCTGACCGTGATCATTGCTCTTGACCGCTGTATCTGCGTCCTCTTTCCGCTCCGTGCGAAGAATCTGATAACAGCCAGGTACAGCAACAGAAGCTAACACTACTGGTGCTCACTCTATGCAGATGTCTGCACAAAAGCGTCACCATATATATATATATATATATATATATATATATATATATATATATATATATATATATATATATATATATATATATATATATATATATAATATATATATATATATATATATATATATATATATATATTTACTTAAGATGTGAAGAAAGGATCCACACACACCACGTAGTTTAGGAGGAGTTACACTTTTATTTTTGGCACAAAATTTTCGCCCTCTCAGCGAGGGCTTCTTCAGGGGAATGCCCAGGTAACAGGTAAATAGGTAACAAAACATAATTTACGTGTGAGAATGTAGTGCGTCGAAATAGATACAGAACGTACACACTTACACTTTCAAATTCTAAATTATCGTAATACGTTTACATAATTATATAGACTAAGGTATAAAAGCATATGGATAAGTTCATGATATTTAGTGCGTCATTATATATATATATATATATATATATATATATATATATATATATATATATATAATATATATATATATATATATATATATATAATAAAGGAGATTTGTTAAGCGGCTATTCTAAAAGTAGCTCTAAGCGCTTATTAAATAAAAGGCTAACAGCTAACACGCACACACACACACACAACATACGCACACACACACACACACACACACACACACACACACACACACACACACACACACACACACACCCACAAACACACACACACACTGACTCACACACATACGTGACAGTGTTGATGAAATGTGCATGGCTGGGGAAATGAACTAGTGAAAGGCAGCGTTGTAGAGGTGGGTTTAGAGAAGTGATTTTAGTGGGGAGAGCGTTTGACAGGTATGAACATGGGCGGGGAGGCTGTTCCAAGATTAAGATGGGGGAAGGCACGACCGCTACGTGTTTGAATTTGAGAAGGCAAAATTTACGTGTGTCAGAGGAAGAGCGGAGGGTGCGAGATTGAGTATACAGATGGAGTAAGTCAGAGATATAGGCAGGAGAAGTCAGGGTGATAGAGTTGAAGCACATTTTAGGACAGTTTATACAGAATGCGTTCTTGTACGGGCAGCCAGTGGAGTTTCTTAAAGGCGGGGCGGATATGTTCACTCTTACGCACGCGCAGAACTAAACGAGCAGCACTGTTTTGCACTCTCTGCAGTTTATCTAGCTAGGTTTTAGGCAAGCCGGAAAGGAGGGAGTTACAGTAGTCTAACCGTGATAAAGCAAAGGAGGAGATAAGTGTGGCAGTTGCTTCGGGCGTCAGATACCGTCTAACACTGCTAATGCTCCAAAGTTGAATAAAAGCTGATCTGCACATAAGGCTAACATACTTATCCATTTTGAAGTCTCTGTCAATGAAAACACCAATGTTTTTGACATTGTCAGAGAAAGTGATTTGATTTTGACAGAGATGTGACTGGGTAAAAGGACGCACACCAGCTTAGATAAGCATGGACTCTGTTTTACCATCATTTAGCTGGAGTTTATTGCTAATCATCCAGTCTTTAACTTCTGTGTCAGACAGTTTTCCATGTAGGAAATTAAACGAACAGCTTTAGGAACGGGACCAGAATTGTGCAAATGTGTGTCATCAACGAACATAATTATGATGTCTAAAAGAGTACTTTGAAAAAAATAGTAACTAAGTGCTGCATATACAAAAGGAAGAAAATCGGCCCGAGCACAGAACCTTGAGACACGCCAAAAAGTAGTGGGGCTGGCGCAGAGTGACAGCCGTTGACAGAGACAACTACACGCCAGTTTGTGAGATTTGACTCCATCCAGAGTTAAGCACGGTCAGAGAAGCCATAGTCAAAGTGAAGACGAGACAGAAGAATGGAGTGATGGATAGTATCAAAGGCTGCGGACAGGTCGAGGAAAGTCAGGACAGACATTTTAGTGCTTCCGATGATTCCATAAATGTCGCCTTTCTTTTTCTCGTCAGTATATATATGTGTGTTGTTGGGTAGGATCGACCCTAACACTGCGGCATGCGTCCGCTTAGCGGTAGTACCAGATAATAGTTTTGTTTGCAACGAACGACTGCCAACAAAAACGAAATCACGGAGGATAACCACAGTCTAAACATCATCTCCAAGGCA
>BTPG01000275.1:0-10000 GCA_036245525.1 Semisulcospira habei | reverse complement strand
GCCATGTTTGAGATCACTCTCAACGCCGCCGTTCCGACGATTGCGCTCTCCGTTGTCATAGCAGCCACGGTCACGATCGCAGTTCGCATGCGCACAGTGGTCGCGTGGCGAAAGGATACAGCACATGTGAGTTTTTATGACGTCACCTGACAAGTAATAAGATTATTGCGTGTAGTTAATTGCATAGGATGTCCCAACGTAGAAAGAAACACGCTTAGAAAAGAGTGTTACTATACGGTTGTGTTTTAACTGTCTTTTCTAAGCGTGTTTCTTTCTACGTTGACAATGTGTTTTAACTGTCTTTTGTTAGCATGTTTCAACCTTTGTTGAGATGCTCACAGATCTTTGCGCAGTCGAATTAATGGTCCGGATTTGGTTATCCGCATTCAGTCCCGACACACCAGTCAGATATAGCTCGACCACGATAGTTCAAGGGTGGTGCCTATAGGCGCCAAGCTATTCTGGCAAAACCCTTGAACTATCATGGTCGATCTGTCTCCTTAATTGTAATGCAGTCCTCCAAGGACAACTCCAAAATGTGGTGATTTCGTGCCTCGGACACAATGAGTTAATTGCATGTTCAGTTCAAGTTAACATCGCGCGATACCAACCAACCAACTAACAGAGAAAACTAATCGAAAAACCAAGCATGCAAGCAAGCAGCCAGACAGCCCGCAATCCTTCAAAATAGCCAACACATCCAAACAATAATTTACCCTATGGTGAGATCATGTACGTTTTATTTTACGCTAATGTGCGTCAGTAAACCACATATATTGATTAAGCGATCATCCAAAGCAGTCATCTGTGTTTCAGGAAAGATAATTTGTCTTTTGTGTTTTGTAAATCGAGCGAGAAGAGAATCAGAGAGATTTGAAGCGTCAGGACGTTTTGTAGTCTTTTACACACATTTCACACTTGGCTGTCGGTAGAGGATTTTTTTTTTCGCGATGATTCCTGCAGGATGTCAGGATCTTGTTATTCCTACAGGATGTCGGGACGTCAGGATGATGTCTTCTTCTTCTCGAACGCTGTCACACTTAGAGTTTGGCTATCAAAATGACATCTGCGGTCTTCTGTAGCTCCTCCACAGGCCCGTACAGTTTCTCTTGTAGAGTGGTGGGCTTTGGCCATATCTCCTTCCTCAGCAGCTGGTGGTTCCCACAGTCCTGGAGGATGTGCTCTGTGGTCTGCTCTGCTTCTCCACAAGGGCACAGGGGAGATGGCACGAGGTGGAAGCGTCTGTGCAGGTGGAAATTGAGTCGGTCGGAGGATGTTGTTATTCCTGCATAATGTCAGGATGTTGTTATTTCTGCAGGATGTTGTTATTCCTGCATAATGTCAGGATGTTGTTATTTCTGCAGGATGTTGTTATTCCTGCAGTATGTCAGGATGTTGTTATTCCTGCAGGAATCATCGTGAAAAAAAATCCGCTACCGACAGCCAAAAGGTAAATATTATTGCGCACGCATCCACCGTCACTATTTATACCGTGTGTTTGTGTGTGTGTGTTTGTGTGTGTGTGTGTGTGTGTGTGTGTGTGTGTGTGTGTGGTGTTTGTGTGTTTGTGTGTGTGTGTGTGTATGTGTGTGTAGGTGTGTGTATCCACTGTTTACAGTACCGCTGGCTGCATGAACTTAAGGGTTAAGTGTTTTTGTCTCATCTCTTCTTTCTCAGGTTGGTGGACCTGAACTGACGTCAGGAAGCCTCACATCTTCAGCTATACAGCGTCGTGGAGAGGCAGCAGTGATTCGGATGCTTCTAATAGTCTGCGTGATATACTGCGTGTGTACCACCCCCTCTGTGCTGCAAGCCTTAGTGCGCAATTCTATGCCGGAGTTCATGCTCGGCAGGGCTTACCATAACGAGTTTATTGCCAGTGTTTGCTTGACAAATCTTCTGGAAACTTTCAACTGTTCTGTTAATTTTCTGATCTATTACACCATGAGTACACGTTTTCGGGACACTCTGAGGACTTTGGTTCAATGTCGATTATGATTGTACATTGCTTAACGTCCCGACAGCAACAAGGCTTTCTCAGGACGTGCCTGCACTGCTTGTGAAAAAAAAAACTAAACAGAAAATTGAATGTATGTCGCCAGCCGGTCAAATACATTAAATAAACCTACAACATGGGGCATAAATAAAGCTAAGACCATTTAGCAACACACATCCAACATCAAGAGCTACAGGCAGTGCAGACAGTAGGGAGAGTTTTAAAAAGGCAAATACAGATGAATGGACCTCGGGTAGACAGAAACACATGCCCCAGAATAGAGAGAAAAACCCACCCTGTGGGGCTGACCAGGGTGACCCTGGGAACTAAAAAATACCTAACCCCACCCAAGTCCCCCAGGGCAGACCCGGGTGGGGAGTTCAATGTCGAGGCAAGAAAAAGTAGACAACGGAAGAAAAATCAGCAACACGAACGTGTGTGATAACTGTCTTGGTCAAAATTGGTCAAGTCAGAAAAAAAAAAAAGAAAAGGTCTGTGTCGCGTTATTTGCACAAGGATTGAAAGATTGTTGGACATATTGTGCTAATATAAATGCGTTCTTATTTCCATCAATAGTTTCAGGAACACGTGCATAAATGATTCTTTGGTTGAAAACGTAAGTGCTGCCACCCCTCTTCGCAACTGTTCCGCAGAAAGTTCTGCCACGTGTCCCACTACATGTAGTCGCTGATGAATAGAACTGGTCATTGTCCGCCAGCGGCGGACAATGACCAGTTCTATTCATCAGCGCTGAAATAAATCTCGACATCAATTTTGGAGGAAAAACAATCTGTAGAATCTCTCTCCGTTTGGTCACTCTCCTCTTCTACTGTGGAGCTGGGTGGCTCGGTGGTAGAGCGTTCGACTCTCGTCCGAAAGGTCCCAGGTTCGAATCCATCTGGAGTCAAAATTTGTTCAGAGTCTATTCGGTGCCCTGTCTTTGAAATCACCTCCTTGGTGCACAAAAGACGTTAATCCCTAAACGTTTAACTTTTATCTTCCTCTACGTCTGTTTCATTATCTGCGTCCATCATGATTTCACCAGCCATTTCCCCCCCCCCACCCACCCCCCCTTCCTCCCCCCCTCTCGAAAAACCGCTGACTTCACCATCTTGATTTGCTCAAATGCACACTGAACGCAAAGGAAGGGAGACAAGAGTTATCTATTTTCATAAACATCCGTCAGGATAGCTAACTCTGCTTGAAAAGTAGTGAAAACGAAAGTACATGTGAAAAACAATTTTTTTTCCTTGGCGGTCGAGGTAAAGATGCTAGTGCAAACGAAAAAAACTCTCGTTTGCAGTCAACAATGTGTGTTTTAGCCATCGCACAAAGGTTGCGTGTGCGAACCAATGCGCAAAGGCCATCGGGCCGACGTCAACCGCCGTTGGCCCGCGCATAATCGTGCGTGGGCCAACGGCGGGTGACGTCGGCCCGATGGTCTTTCTGCGCATTGATGAGACATCAAACAGTTCCAGTTTAGCTTGTCGTTTCCCCAATCAGGCACTGCCCATGAGTCTGCCCCACGTTCCGTATTTGTGGACATCCAGAAAACCCGGTTACCGCATTTTTCAGTCGAAGGTGATTTCAAAGATGGGCACCAAATAGGGTCTGAACAAATGTTGACTCCAGCTGGATTCAAACCCGCGACATATCGGACGAGAGTCGAACGCTGTACAACCGAGCCACCCAGCTCTCCAACTCCAAACTAAGCCATTGCCCAAAGTGTACGTTCAAAGATTATTATCAAATTATTGGATGTATTTTGAGTGCTGACTGCTGAAACTTCGTAACTCAGATTTCACACATTTTGAGAAACTGCGAAATGAAAGTTTACACAGTTCTACAAACGGCAGTTTTTATTCAGTTGTCTTAAGCTTTGGCAACAGACATGAACAATGTTTAATAAACATAGAACGAGCACACAGAATACAGTTACATACATGGTGTTTATTTTAGAAACCATTTTTCTGCATGAACTGACATACTTAGTTCTAGCTGCATATCATTCTTTATTTGCACCAGATTTTGGCTGCTGGACATCAGTACGTGAGGTACTGACATTTAGCACGGCTGAGGTCTAAGAGGATTGGTGAATACCTGGCTGCTAGAAGTCTCTAATTTTCGATGCGAAATTATAGCAAGCAGTTATAGAACGGCATTTCTGAACTTAAGGGCGCAACAAGTCAGCATTTTTAAATACGCTCATGTAGCACGGCAAAATTACATACACAGTAACCTTGTCTTACAGCTCAAAAGTGTGTAACTTGACATTTCGGTGTTTTGGTCAGTACCTTTGCACATCATTTGTCTAGTAAAGTTGATGATCAGAAGTCAGCAACCCTCTTTACTGCTTTTTAGCATGACACACTGGCACACAATACGATTTCACATTGTGCAAAGAACTTCGCAACTCTGTTGGATCCCATTACTAAATTACTGAGATTAATGTGAGATGTTGCACACTTGGGTTAACTGACAACAGTGAAGGTAATACCAGGAATACTACATGTGAAAGAAGAAATACAGAAAGAAATGTGGCAGATTGGTAGGTACTCACCAACAGTGTCTTCGCCATGAAAACAAAGTCCAAAAACACAAAGTGTCAAGAAACGTCACATTCGTTTACACACATCAGTTCACATACAGTCGTACACAAAATGTTTACCTTTCACGGACTCCAAAAACAAAATCCAACGTCCCATATGTGGGTTGTTTTCAAGGGCATAGAGGAATGCTGCTGGCAGATACTGGTTGCCATTTTGTCCACTACAGCAGTCGGAATAAAGGATGACGTCTGTAACAATTACCGGAAGAGTCTTTAAGATACACGAAAAGACACGTGGCAATTTCCACAGATCCTCTTTTGCCATTTGTTTCATCCCAGACAAATCAGATCGCCTTCCGTCTGCCAGTGAATATACCGTGACGTTGTAAACAGACAGTTTCCGATTGTAGTAGAGCTGGCTTACTAAGCCACAAGGTGCTGGCAGAACAGCTTGCAAGTCTAATGTCATACATGTGTGGTGGACTCTTTCTTTGTCAGGTCTTTGTCTTCTGCTTTTTCACTCCTTGCCTTAATTTTCATTTCGGTGTGTCTTTGATATAGTTTTTCCTCCACCTCAGTGGTGAGCCCCTATTCCTTTTTTGTTTTATAATTGACACGCATTACACATTGATCCGTCGGGGGTTCTTTCTCCGGGTACTCCAGTTCTTCCACCCCTACCCCCCCCCCCACCCCCCACACTTTGGTACCGGTTTCAGGCCACTTTACAAATTTCAAATGCAAGCGATCAAAAATCTCTGTAACTTCAGTCGCTGAACTGGCCCTTCGTCTGTCTTGTACTGTGTTTGTCTTAAATGGCGTAAATCCGTGTCTGTTAAGTGAGTGTGCGTGTTGGGTTTCAGTTCGCGGCGCTTTGAGTCGATTTGCCCCCAAAAAAATTGAGTAAAAGCGCCTATATAATAACGGTATTATTATTATTATTATTATTATCCTTTTTGCGTTTGTAAAAGGACAAATTGAAGTTTGAATTGAAAATATCTCTGTACTTTCGACAGGACACTGGAGTTTTCCGTCAGCCGCACACATTTCCTTGTACAAATGACACATCTTCATGACCGACAGAGATGCATCAAGATAGTGTCGCATAGCATCTTTCATTTTGTAGTGGGACTCGACACAAGGGAATGATCTAATGTGGTCCTTTACATACTCCATAGTGTCGTCTTGGGTCCGATTGTGAGCACGGCGTTTTCCTCGCCCATCACCTCCAGTGAAAATGGCCAAATCGTTGTTAACCACAGCATGACAAACATAGCCCTCTCCTACATTCAGTATCGCCAGAAAAAAACTTCTTGCAAACCCTTACTCGTTTGTCTTTTACAGTGAAGTAAAACAACCGTGCAGCACTTAGCTTCTTTGGGAGAGGATGCTGATCCTTTCCCATAAATGTGTGGGTATCATGTTGAT
Source organism: Semisulcospira habei (assembly GCA_036245525.1). Lineage (NCBI taxonomy): Eukaryota > Metazoa > Mollusca > Gastropoda > Semisulcospiridae > Semisulcospira > Semisulcospira habei. The sequence continues at coordinate 4,031 of BTPG01000275.1, read as the reverse complement.
CGATGTTTGAACAAACAAACTGTTTTTGCCTATCGTAAGATAGCAGAGCATTAAAGATACCAAAAATGGTCTCTTTTTCCTCTTCTGTGATGTTTTTGCAGTCGAAGCGGCATTTGCTGCAATCAACAGGGTGGACTTACTTTTCTGAAATCACTTTTCCACATTGTGAAACATGACTTTTCCCCTACAGCTTCAGTGCTTTTCGAATGTTTTTCTTTCATGTTTCAGGTCTCGCTGTCCGCTTTTAAAATAGTTTTTTGTTTGGAGGTGTGCTAAATTTACCTTGCTTTCTTGGCGTTGACCATCGCTGAGGTACGCCAGGTGATCCTGGTGGTGTCTGGCTGCAGTATAACGTTTGAGGTGTTCCTGTCAGTGTCGAAGCTGAATCCTGGGACAAACCACTTGTACTGCTCACTGCGTCGACACTGGCCTGCTCCACATGATGATCAGCAACAGAAATGCACGCATCATAGTGCTGGGGATAACACTGAAACAGTGCCAGGTTATGATGGGCTGGACACAAGCCCCTACCTGAGTCTGTAATGGCATAACATCAATTTTTGGCTTCTGCTCATAGCTAGTGAATATAATCACCTGTCTCTGTATCCATTCTGCCAGCGCCAGAGGCAGGAAATCTGCCACACTACTGCGCCACCTTCCGGCGTGATGAAGGTCGTGGACACTTGACACAAAATTCGCTTCTCTTGCTATGCCATCATCGCCGCAGGTATTCTCAAAAAAATTCATAAAGTCATGCCGGTTTTCTTTTATGTCACACAGACTGCCACGATGTTCAGCAGGTGTGGTGTCCTCTATCTGAGTAGCAGCAGCTTCAAAAAACAGTTGCTATCCACTTTGACAGGTATACGTACAAATCAATTTGATGCCAGAATAGTATCCAGAACTGTCTGGTGAATCAGCCACTCCTTTTGTCTCTCATTTGCTGTTTGAAGGCTTTGTCTTTTCACTGCATTGATGCGGGGCTCCTCGTCAGACAGAGTGTCTGTTTGCTGTCTTGTCCGAAGAGCTACAAAAAGTTCATTCTCTGAATCACCTTTGCTTGGCTGCACCGTTTCACTATCAGCCAGCTTATCCCACATACTTATTTCATCAGCCATTTTGGAACCCCCCCCCCCCCTGGGCTGAAAATAGTAATTACACAAAATCACTATTGATGTTTAGTGAGTTTCTCTTTTCAAATGCAGCGTTGTTAATTATATACATTTTAACTGCTTCTCTCAGGATGCCCAGTAGAACTTGCATTTAGAGTGCTTTTTTCCATATAGGAAAGTGGGACTGAACCCCCTCCCCCCCCCTCCCCCCCTCCCGAATTGTAATCAATGATAATGTTTCGTTATAGATGTTACAAACTATCATTGTTCTCGTTGTTTTGTCAAAGAGAAAGATGATGATGATTAAGATGAAAAGTTTCTTATGATAAAGTTTAAGGCATTGAAATACTTTATTGCAAACTGTCGTTTGTTCACAATAATACATTATAAAAAAATCACTATAACAAGGCATGAATAACTAACTTAATGTACATAAAACATGCAAAACTACTACAAAGTACTTATTAATTAAGAGAGAGAGAGAGAGAGAGAGAGAGAGAGAGAGAGAGAGAGAGAGAGAGAGAGAGAGAGAGAGAGAGAGAGAGAGAGAGAGAGAGAGAGAGAGAGAGAGAGAGAGAGAGACCAAACAGCTTTTTTATATGATCTATATTTAGTACCATTTTATTATATACAAACCTGCAAAAACCCTAACGATGCCCTGTCACGCTGGTACGAGCTGTTTCTCGCCGGTCTGGATAGACACTCGCCTAAGTGCATCAAACGCGTCAAATATCCTGTTGTGTCAAAATGGCTCTCTAGTGAGATAACGCAAGCGATGGAAGTAAGAGATGAATTAAAACGAGACAAGAAATTTGCTGAATACAAGAAGCAGGGAAATCATGTCAAATCTCTAGTTCGTAAAGCACAGAGGCAAAATGCAGAACAAGTTATTGCCGACGGCAAACACATTCGTTCAGTCTGGCAAGTAATAAACAATTTCACCAAAGGTAACAGTAAAAGATCGCCTAATATTCCGCCCGATCTTACTGCAAATGCGTTCAATGCTCACTTCATAACTGTTGCTCAAACTCTGGCGAAGTAAAACACACCTAACCCTGTAAACTAAACTTGTCACCATGGTCAACAGAGAGCCTGCGGCCTTTTTTTAGTACCGCTTATGACTGTCCTAGATGTAGGCAAATCCATTTCCAGTTTAAAAAAAAAAACAAATCGTCTTGAGGTCCAGATGGTATTAGTAGTCAGATTTTAAAACTATCTCTGCCCTACGTCGTCGAATCCCTGACCTTTTTTTAAAATAATTTATCGATCAGACATAACGTTTGTTCCCGACGAGCTAAAAAAAATGAAGGTAATCCCTCTTCCTAAAAGCAAAGATTTATGCAACCTAAACAAGTACAGGCCCATTTCCACATTATCCTGTATTTCAAAACCGCTCGAGAAACATATCCATACTCATCTTCTAAACTTGCTGGAGCAAAACCATCTGATAAATGCAGCACAATCAGGATTTTGACCTCTACAAACTGCCCCCAATCAGTTAATTGATAAATGGTTCTCTGCCATATATGACAGTAAAGTATCAGGTACAATCTTTCTTGACATGAAAAAAACTTTTTATCTTGTCAACCACTCTATCCTAATAAAAAAAACTACCATTCTATCACATTGACTCAAATACTGTCTCCTTTATATCTTCCTATCGCAGGGACAGAATGCAGAAAGTACTGCTAAATGGCAAATATTCCTCTGAAGGGGTAATAACTTGCGGTGTTCCACAAGGGTCTATTCCAGGGCCCTTATTATTTAATCTATGTATTAATGATCTGCCACTGTACATATCTTATTTAGAGACAAACTGCGAACTGTTCGCAGATGACACGACCATACACACATATGATAAAGATATCGCAACTATTAATAAGGTATTCCAACAAAGTCTTGATGAATGTTTCGTGTTGAGTAGTAGTCGTAGTATAATAAACACACCAGACGCACGCACGTAAGGTTCTTTTAAATAAAATTTATGCAGCTGCAACCGTCACACGTGGCTTAAGGATGTAGGTTACTCTGGAGTAACAGTTCCAACAACATTTTAATTCAGCGATGCGATCTCCACACAATGCATTCCCAAATGCACCAACACTGATTCAATGTCTCCTCTGCGAAATGTCAACACTGGCGACACAAAGTTTCTCACGCAACGTACACCACCGTTACGCTGCGTCTCTCACGATGTACACCCTATACGGGCCACGTACCTACGATAAACTGTGTCCCTACAACTGACAATGCATGACAATGTACACACGTTCTTCCTAGCACCAACGTTTTTAGTAAAACAACTTTCCAGAAAAATCCACCGAATTTACACAGCGCAACCAAACAGAACAGAACACGTCACTAAAACTCATAAATATTAAATAGAAAGACCTTTCTAGAATAAACTAAGATAGTCTACAAAAATTCGACTGTTAATTTCAGCCCCAAACCTCAGTGCGTTATGATGTCTCACAAATGTATGGCAGACAACTCACGACTATGCCGACACTTTCTAGAAGTTTCATGATCTTTCATAACATACGGACCGGATGCTAAATTCACGCGTACAGAAAATAACTACGAGTATTTGAGCGGTTATAACACTGTAGCAAAATGTTGCCTACATTCTTACGTCACATGTAAGGTCACTCAACAGCGCGATTCACTTAAACGTTCTAATCTGTTCTCCGCGAATCTACGCAAGACAAAAATCGACCGCTCTTCTCGTGCGACTTTGCTAGAAGCTTCCGGACTAATCTTAGCGTATCATAACAAAACCAATTCCGCTATCATGCACGAACGAAAGAAAATCCCACTAAAACGGTACGTGATATGTAACCATGATAGCTGAAATAAATATCGGATCGTTTCCTACGATTAACACATGCATGCTCTCACAGAACAACACAACCACAATCG
>BTPG01000274.1:0-25000 GCA_036245525.1 Semisulcospira habei | reverse complement strand
TTTAGGCATGGGTACCCGTCGTGTTGATGTAATACTAATACAATGCTGATATTTTTCGTGCGCCGCGTGTACTAGAGTCACGCGGTTTATATCCATAGCATCGTATCTAGAACTCGTAACTGTCCATCTATTGTCAAGCATTCGGCCAAAATAGCTACCACTGATCGACCCTCCCGCCCCCCCCCCCCCCCCCCCGCGCACACACACACACACACACACACACACACACACACACACCCTCTCTCCCTCTCTCTCTCTCTCTCTCTCTCTCTCTCTCTCTCTCTCTCTCTCTCTGTGGGAAAAGAGAAAAGAATAAAAACCTGAAATTTACCAGTACAGTCATGATCACAGACACTTGACAGAAGGTCGTAAAAAGCGGTCGTATTACCTATCTGCACCCTGACCATTCTATTAGTCCCCCACGTGGGTCTGCCTGGACTACTTGGGTGGGGTTAGCTACTTTTCATGTTATTATTATTATTATTATTATTATTATTATTATTTCTTTCATATTTGATTGTGTTGTTGAATGGTCTGCTGCACTTAAGAGATGATGTGTCATGTGTTTGCGGTTAATGTATTTTTATAAATCATTTCGCTGTATAGATTTTGTAATGATTTTTATACTCTTTTCTGTTAGCTAGCATGTCTTATGTTTATTTAGCATATTAAACGGACCGGTGACATACATTCTATTCTGTTTTCCGTTGTTTGTTTGTTTGTTTGTTTGTTTATTTGTTTGTTTGGGGTTTTTTTTTTTGTTGTTTGTTGGTTTGTTGGTTGGTTTATTTGTCATAAGCAGTGCAGACACGTCCTGAGAAAGTGTTGTTGCTGTCGGGCCGTTAAGCTATGTACAACTAACTTCCATTCTATTAGTTTGAACTCATTCAGCCCGAACACACCACAGCAAGACATGGATCTAGCATGATTGTTCAAGGGTAGTCTATTCTGGTACCACCCTCGAACTATCATGATCGATCTGTCTCTAGAATTGTAATACAGTCCTTCAGAGGGCAACTTTACATTTTGGGGATTTCTGTCCTCGTGTAGCACGTGTTGATCACTGAGAGAACTACAGACAAGGTGTGAATGCATGTGGGTGAGGGTGTTATTACGCCTTAGGCTCTTGCTGAAACGATATCGATGCCCCTTCCCCCCCCCCCCCCCCCCAGTTATTCAAGTCAAAAGCCCAAGCTGACCTGATCGTGAACCACGACAGTGCTGTCCCCACACATGAAAACGTTATCGTCCCATATCTAAAATCTCTAATTTCCAAGTGTTACCTGTTGAGTTGTAGTCGTGGTATGATATCACACCAAACGCACGCACGTAAGGTTCTTTTTAAATAAACTTCATTCAGCTGCAACCCGTCACACGTGGATTAAGGATGTAGACAATACTGGAGTAACAGTTTCAACAAAATATGTTAATTCAGCAATGCGATCTCCACACAATGCATTCCCAAATGCATCAACACTGGGGGACTTGTGTGGGGTAACTACTTTTTAGTTCCCAGGGTCATCCTGGTCAGCCCCACAGGGTGGGTTTTCTTTTCTATTCTGGGGCATGTGTTTCTGTCTACCCTTTGTCCATTCACATGTATTTGCCTTTTCAAAACTCTCCCTACTGTCTGCACTGCCTCTAGGTCTTGATATTGGATGTATATTGCTAAATGGTCTTAGCTTTATTTAGGCTCCATGTGTTAGGTTTATTTAATGTATTTGACCGGCTGGCGACATACATTCAATGTTCTGTTTAGGTTTTTTTTCACAAGCAGTGCAGGCACGCCCTGAGAAAGCCTTGTTGCTGTCGGGACGTTAAGCAATGTACAATCAATCAATCAATCAATTACACCCTATACGGGCCACGTACCTACGATAAACTGTGTGTCCCTGCAACTGACAATGCATGACAATGTACACACGTGCTTTCTAGCACCATCTCAACTTTATAGGGAAACGACTTTCTAGAATAATCGAAAGAAATCACTCAACGCAACCAATCAGAACGGAACACGTAACTAAAACTCATAAACATTAATAAAACGAGATCTTTCTAGAATAACTATAATAGTCTATAACAATAATTCGACTGCTCATTTCAGCCCCAAATCCTAGATTGTAATGATGTCACACAAGAGTATGGCAGACCGTTCACGACCTTTCATAACACGCAAAGAACGGCTGCTAATTTCACGCACACAGTAAACAACTATGACTAAAAATAGATCTTGCACTTTAACGTCACACGTACGAGGTCACTGGACAGCGCGACCTTTCTCGAACGTTCTAGTTTATACTCTGCGAAACTACGCAAAACAAAAACCGTCCGCTATTCTCCGTACGACTTTGCTAGACGCTTCCAGACTAAATTTAACGTATCATAACAAAGCCAAAGCCGCTTTCCGCGAACAAAAGAGAAGCTTACTGAAAAGGTACGTGAATCGTAACCATGATAGCTCAAATAAAAATCAGATCGTTTCCTACGAGTAACACATACATACTCTCACAGAACAATACAACCACAATCGTAACACCAAGACATAACATGTGTGGCATACCATGACTCGCAGGCTTGTATCCTCCTTTCAAGGCCTGCGAGTCATGGACCCTCACAGCAGACCTTGAAAGGAGGATACAAGCCACTGAAATGAGATGCTTTTGAAGGCTGCTTGGCATTTTATACAGTGATCACATCACGAACGAGGAAGTGGACGCAGAATCAGGCAAGCCATCGGGCCCTATGAAGACCTATTAGCCATTGTGAAAAGAACGCAAACTGAAGTGGTATGGGCATGTCACTCGTTCAGCAAAACAATCCTGCAAGGCACTGCGCAAGGAGGACGAAGGAGAGGAAGACAGATGAAAAAATGGGAGGACTATATCTCAGAATGGACAGGACTGAGGCTGGGTGATACACTAAGAATGGCAGAGAACAGAGAGGAATGGAGGGAGCTGGTTGCCAAGTCATCAGTGGTGCCCTAACGGTCGGCAACTACGGGATAGATAAATAGAACACGTGTGGAGCGTGAGGCATACCTGCTCTCAATAGTGTCTCTCGTCGGGTGCCTGTGAATAAACTAGGTTGCTGACGTTTATTGCTATCAATACTCACTGCGTAGTTTCCGAGAAACTGAAACCGAAAGTGTGGTTATCTTCACTTCACGGATGCAAACGGAGAAAGGTTCGTGAGCTGGCACTCTTTAGCAGAAAGCCAACAATTCTGTTAGAGAAAAGGCAAATTTCTGTCGTGCTTTGACTCGAACAGACAATAAAGTTGTATTGTATTGTATTGTATTGTATTGTATTGTATTGTATTGTATTGTATTGCATTGTTGTATTGTATTGTAGTGTATTGCATTATTTTATTGACGATTGTATTGTATTATTGTATTGTGTTGTATTGTATTGTATTGCAAGACAGTTGCCATTGAAAAACTACTGAGCAATCAAGATGGCCTACAATGTTACTGACGTTCCTGAAGACTGGGATTCATTTCAAGAACCAGAACGATTTTTTTCTGAACCGGACGACTGACCGACGTCATCTTCACTGTTGAGGATAAAGAGCTGCATTTCAACACTGTTGTTCTGAGCATGTGTTCTCCAAGGCCATGTTCACGAGCGACTTCAGGGAGAAATCCGCCCGGAAAATACCTTGGCCTGGAAAGCAGTATGACGACATGGTGGCATTCTTCAAGCAGCTGCATCCCATGTACTGCAAATGTACACCCTTATGGGTAGGCTGCAGTCATTGTTGAATATTTAATGTGTTACTAATAGCCCTGTGTCCCTCTCCCTATCTACGTGGGGGAATTAATCGATGAACGAAAGAGCTGTCACCCACCGTTGTTATGTTTGTCTCATCGGGCCGACGTCGGCCGCCGTTGCGGCCCGCGCACAGCCGTGTTAGTGTAGTCCACAGCCGTGTTAGTGTAGTCCACAGCTGTGTTAGTGTAGTCCACAGCCGTGTTAGTGTAGTCCACAGCCGTGTTAGTGTAGTCCACAGCCGTGTTAGTGTAGTCCACAGACGTGTTAGTGTAGTCCACAGCCGTGTTAGTGTAGTCCACAGCCGTGAGCGGGCCAACAGCGGCCGACGTCGGCCAGATAGCCTTCTGCGCTTTGGGGGGCTTGTGAAGAAAGGGTAGAAAAGGCAAGATATCTCTGCATTGTGAATTTTTCCGATACAAAAAAATGTCCTGGTTGTAAACTTTAAAAATGAATTGTTTAATTAGTGAAGGTGTGTACACGTACTCTTCGTGTTCATTGACAACAACAACAAACAAAAACAAAAAAAAACATTTTTTTTTTTTTTTTTTTTTTTTTTTTTTTTTTTTTTTTTTTTTGGGGGGGGGGGGGGGTTGCTTTTCAGCCGATTCTTTTGAGAAAATTCTGCCTCTCGCTGACGAATATCAAGCCAGGAGTGTTCTCGATGCGTGTGAAGACTACATAGGCGACAAACTGTCAAGCAAAATAACACCAGCAGCACTCCTGTTATGCGAGCGGCATCACCTAAAGAAACGCAGCGAGCAGCTGATTACTCGCTGTGTGCAACTGGATTCCAGCACGCTCGAGGCCACCAAAGATTACGAGGAACTGCCGCAGGGACTGACCAGGGATATCCTGCTTCAACACTTTAAGATGTTGGAAAACTTTGTGAAGAGAAAGGTGAAGCCGTTTTTCGTTTTTGGAAAAATTACGTAAAGCTAAAGATTTTTTTTTTTCAAGGTTTTTTTTTTTTTTTTTTTTTTTTTTTGCAGAGACTGCAGTACACTGCAGTGCAGAGAGGACTTGTGGGGAGATTGTTTCATGAGCAAATTACCTCGGTTCATAAAAGCTTTGGAACCTTTCCCGTAAAGCCAATTGTATGCTCTTAAATGTATTGCGCATTAGTTTACGAAGGTTCTTGTCCCCTCTAGGTTCCGATCGTGGAATTGATTTCGAGCATTTTTTTTTTTAATCATGGCATGTCTATAAAGTTATATTTGCAGTAAACGTGTGGAACATATTCAAAATAACAATGAACATTATCATATAAAAAAATAAACAGTTTGTAATTAGGTAAACGTTGACGTGAAGTTATTCTCTCCACAGCCATGGGCTCATCACGAACAGTTTTTTCTCAGCCGTGAGAGACTATTCTAAGTATTCTTAGCCGTTCTGCTTTCCCCATTTGACAGTTTTCGTTCAAAATCGTGTATCACGATCTATATCAAACTTTTCCTGTAAATATTCTTCGTTCTCGCACAACTTCAGGGATTGTGACAAATTTTTGTTTTGTGTTAAAAATAGCACGGGAAAACTCACTGGGATTCTTAGGGTCATGGAAATCTGTAGGGAGGCTATTCAAACAGACTGATCCGCCGGGCGTGCATGTCGCTGTGTTGTGTGTGGGGGTTGTGACGTCAGTCTGATGCATGGCCTTCTTCCTTTATCAGTTTATGTAGCTGTGACACTTTCCATTAACCCATTCAGCCCTGACGCACTACAGCAGGAGATGGGTCGACCATGATAATTCAAGGGTAGTGCCAGATTAGCTTGGCGCCTGTTGGCGCCAGGCTAATCTGGTACTGTCTTTGAATTATCAAGGTTGATCCATCTCCTGCAACTGGTGCATAGTCATTAGATGACGCCTCCAAATTTGGGAAATACGCCCGTTGGGCTGAATGAGTTGAATATATATGCTATTACTTGACAACTTTACACACGTAGGCTATTTGTTTTAAAAGCTAGCTTTAGTCTATTGTCTTATCATGTACATAAGTGTAAGTGAGTTTAGGTGCTACTAGTTATGTGCCGGAGCGGATAGGTTACCTGGAGCGGGGGGAGGGGGGGGGATTCCAACTTTTTGTTTGGGATCATCAAGCTGATACAAGAGACCTCCCCGACGCCAGACCTTGCTTTCAGGGACCGACAATTCGAAAAGTGGGGAGTGGGGGCGCAGGTGCGTGCGTCTTAACTCATTGGAGACGTGCCGCCTCCGGATACGTGGCTTAAGTTTAAGTTGACACCATTCGCCAAAATATCAAACAAGGGGGGAGTGGGGGGGGGTGTCAGACACCCCAAAAAGGGACTTTCTTATTGCATTAAAAAAAACTTTTGGGTGGGGGGGGGGGCGGAACCCCTGTAATCCCCCCCATCCGCTCCTGGTGTGTGTGTGTGTGTGTGTGTGTGTGTGTGTGTGTGTGTGTGTGTGTGTGTGTGTGTGTGTGTGTGTGTGTGTGTGGAGAGAGAGAGAGGGGGGGGGGTGATGACGTGAACAGGTATCTTTCTTTATTTTTGTCTCTGTTTTTATGTTATAGCGCTGCCCCAAAATGTCCCCTCGCAGACAATAAAGTATTATTGTATTGTATTGTATCCGTACTTCTTTGCGTTGTATACGTGCAGTATAGCCGTCCGTCAATGTCACGATCTTTGCTTTTGCAGATTAAATATCTTCTACAAAACATCGGTAATACGTGCATCTTGCTTTTTATTTTGAATGCAGTGTGTGCAATTTGTATGGTTGGTTGGTTGGTTGGTTGGTTGGTTGGTTGGTTGGTTGGTTGGGTTGGGTTGGGTTGGGTTGGGTTGGGTTGGTTGGTTGGTTGGTTGGTTGGTTGGTTGGTTGGTTGGTTGGTTGGTTGTTTGGTTGGTTGGTTGGTTCTTTGGTTTGGTTGGTTGGTTGGTTGGTTGGTTGGTTGGTTGGTTGGTTGGTTGGTTGGTTGGTTGGTTGGTTGGTTGGTTGTCTGTCTTTTCGACTTTCTGTTTGATTTTTGCTTTACTTGTCTTCATACTTTGCTTGTCTACAATAATACCTTAGTCATCGGGATCAGATACTAGTGAAAGTCTCAGGGGCGGATCTAAGAGGAAGGGAACAGTGGTCTTGGACCCGTCCCACCACCCACCCACCCCCCACCCCCACCCCACCCCACCCACCCCCCTCAACTGCACTAGACACAAAAATACGAAATTATCACTTTGGCTGTCGAAAGCGCTCTTTGTCGCGATGATTTCTACAAGAGTCCTAGCGATGCATTATGTGCCGTAGGTGATAATGTCTCGCAAACACACCACACACCACACCCCCCCCCCCCCCCCCTCCCTTCAGACCGCACTCGCCCTACCCCATACCCACCTCCCCCCCCCCCACACACACACACACACTCCCCCACCCCACACACACACACCCTCCTCCACCCCACCCCAGCCCTCTCCCCTCAACCCTACCCCCCTGCTTTTTCGAATTTTGTGCAAATAGTGAAAAGATGTAAAGTCTCGTCGTTCTCGCTTATCATTATATCCGTTAACTCATTCTGCCCGCGACACACCACAACAAGATATGACTCGGCCATGATAGTGACTATAGGCGCCAAGCTATTCTGCCACCACCCTTGAACTATCATGGTCGATCTGTCTCCTGAACTGTAATGCAGTCCTCAGAGGATAACTCCAAAATGTGGGTATTTCGTACCTCGGGCGCGATGAGTTATAAGGTCCTGGTAAGTCACGGTCTAGTGTGCCTGTGCTGATCAGCGTTCAGGTCGTATTCCGTAGGCAATAGCTGGGCCTCAGCCCAATAACCAGCCCCATTATCCACTCCGGTGCCGTGGACGTTAAAACACGAAATGTTCAATCACTCATAAATAAATTACGCAAACACGCAACATGCTTAACTCATTCAGCCCGACGCACGTATTTCCCAAAATTTGGAGGCGTCATCTAACGACTATGCACCTGTTGCAGGAGATGGATCGACCATGATAATTCAAGGGCAGTGCCAGATTAGCTTGGCGCCGACAGGCGCCAAGCTAATCTGGCACTACCCTTGAATTATCATGGTCGACCCATCTCCTGCTGTAGTGCGTCAGGGCTGAATGGGTTAAGAAGAACTCAGTACGTAGTCTATAACAAAGTGCTAAGGGATAAACGTTAATTGTACTCCTGGCAAAGCAGGGAATTTGTAAATGGCCTAGCAGCGCAACGTCCAAAGTCAAAGGACCCCTCGTATCGTTAACCTTTTTCATCCTGTTACGCCCATTGCTTGAAAAAAAATCATGACTATGATAGTTTAAGGGTGGTGCCAGAATAGCTTGGCGCCTCAGGCGCCAAGCTATTCTGGCACCATTTTTGAACTGAAATGCGTGATCTATCTCTTAATCTGTAATGCAGCCTTCATAGGACAAAAAGCATTTTATTTTTTAATCAACCTCAGGATGTAGTGGGGTAAATCAGGCATTGCATTGTCAAAGGTGCTCGTTGGCGCATTTCAGTTGACCAGTGACAGCGGATTAACCAAACATGTTGCCTTGTGTGTATAAAACAAGTGAGTGTGCGATATAAACTCCCGGGAAAAAGGAGGAATTCATTTTGGTCCGCCACTTACCCACAGGTGGATTCAGTCCCTTTTCTTGTGAGATGCCGTTGCCCGCAAGATAAAATAACGTTGTTGTTGGGGGTTTTTTGTTTTGTTTTGTTTTGTTTTTGTTTTTTTCTTTTCAAACTTTTTTACGCCGGCGCACTGCTCAGGAGATGGATCGACCATGTTAATTCAGGGGTAGTGTCAGATTAGCTTGGTGCCTCATGGCGACAGTTAAGCTAATATGGCACTACCCCTGATAAGGTGCGGGGGAGATCCTAGGAGTTCCGCCCCCACCCCCCACCCCCATCCCCACCCCTCAGCCCCTCCCCCCACCCACCCCCGTTCAGGCCTGAAGTCCCATAAAATGCTAATACCAAAGCCCCTTTCCGGTAGCCAAGCCCGGACCCCCCCCCCCCTACTCCCCCCCCCCCACCCCTCTCCTTTCCGCTATTCCATTTTTCTGCCACTTGCACTGGGAAGGAAGGAAGGTTTGGGGCGTCGGGTGACCTAATGTGTCATGTGTCAACCTCCCCTCCCCCCCCCCCCTCGACCCCAGAGCACGCCGAATACACTAATAATTTTACCTGGGAAAACTAAACTGTAAATCTCAACCTCCCCCCCCCCCCTTTCAGAGCACGCCGAATACACTAAGAATTTTACCTGGAAAAACTGAACTGTAAATGATCTCAACCTCCCATCCCGCCCCTCTCACCCGTATTTTTCTCGACAGTGAAGGGGTTAATAATGTTCATACGGGTCAGATACGCCGCGAGTACCTGTTGCGGACTCACCTGTCCTACCTGGTGGACTACAACACGACTGTGCCAGGGGCCGGCTTTCCGAATGAAATCAGCATCTTTGGATATGGCATTGAACGGTGAGTGGCTAACATGTTTCACATATTCCAAAACTGTCCACAAACAAACTGTTTTACGACATATGATGATGATGTGGAGGAGAAAGAGGAAGACGAGGAGCTATACGACGATGATGATGATGATTATCAACATCATCATCATCATCATCATAATCATATTATTATTATTATTATTATTATTATTATTAATGTCCAGACAGAAACTGTTTTCGACTGTTTTATGAGTAGAAGCCGGATGATATTATCATCATCATCATCATCATCATCACGATCATCATCATCATCATCATCATCATCATCATCATCATGCCATTTGCACCGACGTTTACCTGCTAACATATAAAGCTTTTGATAGTATTTTTGTAATCACACGGACACACTCATTGCTTTTTTTGGGACACGGGCCTGTCGGCTCTGCAACGGCGTTGTCCTTGTGTGTCGCTGTCAAACACGCCGGAAAACCTTACACTATTCAGTCCAGAATGCGTTTAGACATGCTGAGTCTTAAAGCGGGATTTTCCCAGTTTGAAAGAGGTCTCCTAAAGAATACTTTTCAGCTTTTGAGTTTTATCGCTAAGCAGGCTAATAAGGGCGTATCGTCCGGAAGACAAATAGACTATGAAAGTTTAAGGGTAGTGCCAGAATTGCTTAAACTATCATCGTCGATCCATCCTTGTTGTAATGTGTCTTGCATCACCAGCCTTGAGCTATTTTAGCTGATCCATAACCTCTTGCAGTGTGTACCGTGGCATTAACGGCCACTGAGGCGCCACGACATTCTGGCATCAACCTTGAGCTATCATGGTCGATATCTATCTTTTTGTAGTGTGTCAGGCTTCAGTTGGGTTCACTGTGGTATTTATTTGCGTCTCTAGGCATCAAGCCATTCTGGCAACTCCTTTGAACTCACAGTCGGCTCATGTCTTTTAGAGAATCAAGGCTGAACGGGCATGAAATATCGTTTGATTTTGCGACTCTAAGTATCAAGCAGTTCTGGCACCACCCTTGAACTATATATGGTCTGTCAATGTCTTTTTTTATTTAGCGTGTCAGACCATAATGGGTTAACGACTGTATTTTGACAGCGGTGACGTAGTGCGCGTGGGCCTCTGCATGCCGCTGGACCGGGAAGGCTTCGAGATCCGCAGTGACTACCCCATCCTGCTGAAAAACGGCAACGCTACCATGGCAATCAGTCTAAGACAGTTGGACCGTGACAAGTCAGTCGCCATGTTCTACCAGGACGAAGAGAATGGGTACGTATGTGGCCTGCAATTTATTTTCTTTCTTTCTTATTTTTTTATTATTATTATTATTATTTTGAGGGGGGGGGGCTGTCGAAGAAAGGTCAGCGTGACCCAGCTGCAAGAGACATAGATCTTCATGAGCCCCCGCAGTCACGGGGGCTCATGAGGATCTCTGTCTCTTGTTAACAACACTTTTTATCCATGTTACTTGTACGTCTCGGGCTCTATGGCGGTTGATTTTTGTTTTAATTCAAAAACAAATTTACGTCCAGTGGCAGTGAAGGGGTTAAAGGTCTAGCTATTATATACCGTTGCGGGAGATGTGTCGACGGAGAAAGTTCAAGATAGTGTATGATTTGCTTGGACTTCAACTATCAAAGTCGATCTCTGTTTTAGGGGACGAGCATGAGCGCGATAGGGTGTTGCATCGCGTTGATATAGGGCCGTCACTCCTTCGTTTTGTCAACACCGCAAAGGAGTGATTGCCCCGTTCTCACAGGTTGGTGTTTGTAGATGGCTAAATAGTTTAGCAACGGTTTATTTTGTTGTTTGTTGTTTTTTGTTTATTTGTTGTTTTTGCTTTGTTTTGTTTGTATTGTTTTTGTTACGTGTTGTGTCGTAGTCGTAGTATGATAAACACACCAGACGCACGCACGAAAGGTTCTTTTAAATAAACTTCACTCAGCTGCAACGCGTTACACGTGGCTTAAGGATGTAGACTACACTGGAGTAACAGTTCCAACAATATTTTAATTCAGCGATGCGATGTCCACACAATGCATTCCCAAATGCACCAACACTGATACAATGTCTCTTCTGCAAAATGTCAACACTGGCGACACACGGCGTTTCTCATACAACGTACACCACCGTTTCGCTGCGTCTCTCACAATGTACACCCTACACGGGCCACGTACCTACGATAATCTGTGTGTCCCTACAACTGACAATGTGTGACAATGTATACGCGTGCTTCCTAGCACCATCTTTTACAGTAAAACAGCTTTCTAGAATACTCTAAGGAATTCACACAACGCAACCAATCAGAACGGAACACGTACCTGAAACTCATATATATTAATATAAAAAAGAACTTTCTAGAATAAACTATAAAGGTCTACAAAATTCGACTGCTCATTTCAGCCCCTATTTTGGGAAATCCCGGCGCGTTATGATGTCTCATAAAAGTATGGTAGTCCATTCACGACCTTGCCTACACTTTCTGGAAGTTTCACGATTTTTCATAAAACATACTGGCTGCTAATTTTACGCGCACAGAAAACAACTATGAGTATTTGAGCGGCTATATACTGTGTTACAAAATGTTGCCTACCCTTTGACGTCACATGTAAGGTCACTCGACAGAGTGCAATTTCGTTCGAACGTTCTAGTCTATTCTTAGCGAAACTACGCATTACAAAAATCGACCGCTCTTCTCCTTGCGACTTTGAAAGAAACTTCCGAACCAATCTTAGCGTATACAAAGCCAAATCCGCTATCTGCGCGAACGATAGAAAATCTTACTGAAAAGGTACGTGATACGTAACCATGATAGCTCAAATAAACAACGGATCGTTTCCTATGATTAAAACATGCATGCTCTCACGGAACATCACAATCACAATCGTAACAGTTTTGTTGTTTGTTTGTTTTGTTTCTTTAGATTGTTCTGTTTTGGGAGTTTTTGTTTGATTTTGTTGGGTTAGTTTTTTGTTTTGTTTTGTTTTTGTTGTTGTTGTTTTTTGTTTGTTTCTTTCTTTCTTTTTCTTTCTTTCTTTTTTTTTTTTTTTTTTTTTTTTTTTTTTTTTTTTTTTTTTTTTGCTGTTGTTGTTGTTTTGGTTTTTTTTGTTTCTTTGTTGTTGTTTTTTTGGGTTTTTTTGTTTGTTTGTTTGTTTGTGTTTTTTGGGGGGGCGGGGGTTTGCTTGGGTTTTTTTTTTTTTTTTTTGGGGGGGGGGGGTGGTTGTTTGTTTTCTTGCTTTTTGTTTTGTTTTTATTTGACGTAAAAAAAGCGGATTGAAGTTAAAGAACAAAATTCAGGTCTCATGTAAAAGATTTTGACTAGATTTGCCCTTGGACACGGCGACGTCAGAGTGATGACGTCATTAGACAGACGTGTCTCTTTTTGTGACTGTGTCAGTTCAGTGACGTTTTTAGAGTGTTATGACGTCAGATCGAGTGTATTTTACGAAAGTGTTTTCTAGTTTGTTACATTTTGGAAGTTGTCAGTTTGAAAAGATATATGCGCAAACTCGCAAGTAATTTTCTCTAAACCGCCACACATGCCGATTGTGCCCCGATTTTGTAGCAGATTCCAATCCGGTTCCGGTCGGATGACGTCATATAACGGCCCCGATTGTAAGCTTTAACCAATCAGAGCGCGTATCGCGAAGCACGTCGTTTCAGTGTCAAAATGGCGGAGATACCACCTTCGTTGCCGATGTTTTTCGCCCGTCCCTTCCGAATATGATGCAAAACTGCTGCTAATGCAATCATCATTACTGTCAAAACTAGCAGCCATTTTGCAGAACAGGAAGCAGACCTTGACCTTATTACGGTTCAAACCGGTCGGCTAAAACGGGAACGTGTGGCAGTGCACACGTTTTTGTAGTCCGGCCCGATCACACTCCGAGTGAAACGGTTCTGGAAACTGCTCGAGAATAGGCCTCAAAATCGACATGTGTGGCGGTTCCTTAAGGAGTTTCTAAACATCCCTGCTTATGGTAGAAGTAAATCCAGGCGAATTCGCTGTTTAGATCTTGGACAAAATTATGGCTCTGTTTTATATCTCGACGGCCACAAATAACTAGCGACTGAAGCGGCACGCGCGTTCTAGAGACATCTCGATGTGAGGAAAATAAATGCATGATTTTTTCTCGGATCTAAACAACTAATAATATTAAAATTAACTCCCTCACGGCTAAGAAAATTTCCTACATAACGACAAGAGGTATAAATCCTCTTGAGCCCCCGCAGTTGCGGGGTCCTATGAGGATCTATGCCTCTTGCTGACACCACTTTGTATCTATGTTTATTTGGGGCGGCTAGCAATCTTTGACGTTGAAAATAGAACGAACTAAAACGAAAATCTGATTCCACTAGCAGTGCAGGGTTGAAAAAAAGCAAACATTGTGGTACCTCACCACCAGGTGACAACCACTCTGAGCAAATTTTCAGTGTGACCTTTTATAATGATCACCATCTACCAAGCGAGCTTTCCATTTTCAGGCGACAAAAGAGTGACCGCCCTGTACTGCCTTTTAAGCGTGTTTCGTGTATTGTTGCAAATTTCATGAAATTGTAAATATAAATTAGTTTTTAAAATCTCGGGGT
The DNA here is from genome assembly GCA_036245525.1 of Semisulcospira habei. Lineage (NCBI taxonomy): Eukaryota > Metazoa > Mollusca > Gastropoda > Semisulcospiridae > Semisulcospira > Semisulcospira habei. The sequence goes on along the minus strand of BTPG01000274.1, from coordinate 11,206 downwards.
TTTTTTTTTACATAAATATCCAATCAAGGTAGATATAATGTATGGGATTAGTGATTTTAGGTATGCGTTACTCAGTGCACATCAGAACCTGTTTGGAGCGACTACCTCTTATGAGAGATCACTGTCATTAAAGACAGATGCTCTCTCAAGAGAAGTGTTGCATGACAAAACGCGTCACGAGAGACCATCATTAAGGTGGTAAGTCTACGTCACTTTGGCCGAGGTTGGGCCGACGCGGAGGTTGGGACTCAACAGTTACCATCCACCTAAAGAGTGGTCTCTAATCACACTTTATGCCCTTCACGTCATCTGCCTTTTAGGACCCGTGATTTCTTGCGAGAAAGGTGGTCGCTCGAAACAGGTTTCTACTTTAACCCCTTGCCTGCCAACGGACGTACATTTCCTTGCTGAAATCTGCGTACACTGAAAAACCCAAACACTGTCCAACGAACATGGACTCAAAGTGGTCTCAGCAAGATGCATAGATCCTCATGAGCCCCCGCTGTCGCGGGGGCTCATGAGGATCTATGCCTCTTGCAGTTGGATCGCCGTCACGTTTTCTTGGCAGTGAAGGGGTTAATACCCTAATGTATGCTTCTGTTTTGATGAGTGCCTGGGAGTATTAGAGGACGCCAAATGATGGATGCGGGCCTCGGCGGGAATGTCTCCTTTATTCAACTCTGCGAGTTTGGGACCGGAGACCGTGCAGAAAATTACACGCCAGCCAGCAAGCCACAAGTGTGCGAGTCTGTGATCTTCGATCTTTCGGCCTGGAGCCACAAGGTCCCTGGTCACAGAGCAAAGGTATCAGTCTCCGTTCAAATTCTATACAGACGAGCCAAAGAAATGCGACATTTTTGAAATCACTGTAGTGTTTCCGATAAATCCAAAAATGTCGCATTTCTTTTGCTCGTCTGTATATAGCGCAAGTAATATTTAGTTCAGGTCAGACTCAACAATGACCTCTCAGAACCATTCCCTATTCTCAACGGCGTAAAGCAGGGCTGCGTGCTGGCACCGACCCTCTTCACCATCTTTTTTAGCATGATGTTGAAGCAGGCCACAGTGGACCTCGATGATGACGATGCAGTGTACATCAGGTATCGTCTCGATGGCAGCCTGTTCAACCTCAGACGACTGCAGGCCCACACGAAAACCTTAGACCAACTGATTCGTGAGCTGCTTTTTGCTGATGATGCTGCTCTCGTTGCACACACAGAGAGAGCCCTGCAGAGCATCACGTCTTGCTTCGCAGATGCTGCCCAGCTCTTTGGACTCGAGGTCAGTCTGAAAAAGACAGAGGTCCTCCATCAGCCGGCACCCAAGACAGTGTATCGCCCTCCTCACATCACCATTGGCGAGTCTGAACTAAAGTCAGTGCACCAGTTTACTTACCTTGGCTGCGTTATCACGTCGGACGCCAAGCTGGACAAGGAGCTTGACAGCAGGCTGGCAAAAGCGAACAGCGCTTTCGGGCGACTTTTCAAGCGGGTGTGGCACAATCAACAGCTGAAAACAGGCACCAAGATCAGCGTGTACAGAGCTGTGGTCCTCACCACCCTGCTGTATGGTTCCGAGTCCTGGGCCCTCTACCGCAGCCAACTACGACTCCTCGAACGCTTCCACCAGCGCTGCCTGCGTACCATCCTGGGCATTCACTGGAGTGACTATGTCACCAACGTCGAGGTCCTTGAACAGGCTGAAACTGTGAGCATCGAGGCTTTGCTGCTGCGGACACAGCTCCGCTGGGCGGGGCATGTCTCCAGGATGGAGGATCATCGCCTACCAAAGATCACCCTGTTCGGCGAGCTTGCTACTGGACACCGTGACAGAGGGGCACCAAAGAAGAGATACAAAGACTGTCTCAAGAAGTCACTTAGTGCCTGCCAAATCGACCACCACCAGTGGTCTTCGCTTGCTGCGGACCGTGACACCTGGCGCTCCACCATTTACAAGGCAGCTGTCTCCTTTGAGGACTCTCACAGAGCTAGCCTTAAGGACAAGCGGCTAAGGAGAAAAAACAGAGATGCCGCAGCTCAGAACCCTGGCCATACCTTCCCCTGCAGCCACTGCGGTCGAACCTGCCTGTCTCGGATTGGCCTCCGCAGCCACGAACAAACCTGCAGACGTCGTGGGCAACTCCTATAAAATCTTCGTTCGCGAAGTCAAGCCAAACCAATATTTAGTTATTTCAGTGCGTAGACCGTTAGAGTGGAGGTGTGCCAATAAAATGGGAAAAACATACTGGACAAGGTGTTTGAAGTCTTTGTACTTGAACTGTCTTTATTTTGCTTATTTATTTTGATTATTTATCTGTTGTTTAGCAAGGTCAGATACAACAAGATGAGGATTTCATCCCAAAGTCTACCGTATTGTTTGGAGCTCAGATGCGTTCATCTTTTAGGAATATTCAGAGTTGTTCACATTTGTAGGCTTATTATGCTGATCCATTTCCCTCCTCTCTAAGCCAACCTCTGATCAACACACACGTCGGCGCACACAAATAAAGACGGACACACAGCGCTTCCCGTCATTAGTACTCTCTGTGGGCTCGTGTACGACAGGAATCCATCTCCTTCTACTCTAACCCACCCTCTGATTCGACTATTGGGTGTCATCGCTAGCAGACGACCTATTTAACACAGTCTACCCCAGGACCGAAATCCCCAAATTTTGAAGTTGCCCTCTCGAAGGACTGTACTACAATTCTAGAGACAGATCGAGCATTATAGTTCAAGGGTGGTGCCAGAATAGCTTGGCGCCTATGGGCGCCAAGCTATTCTGGCACCACCCTTGAACTATCATGCTCGATCCGTATCTTGTTGTGCTGTCAGGACTGAATGAGTTAATGGGAACCTCCTATAAACATATAATTTATTTCTCAAATACTACCGTCTAAATTCAACAACTATAGTAAACCTTTCTTTCGAATTCGTAACTGTTTGTATGTATGTATTATGTAACGAACGCCTTTAGTGCAGTTTTCGGTCGGACGATGGTGTGACGTCATTAGCAGTTGGACCGAATGTACACATGCGAATAATGTAGAGATAAGCATTGTTCACGAGCGGTAATGTACAGATAAGCCATGTTCACGTGCGGTAATGTAGGTGAGCGATGTTCACGTGTCACGTGTGGGAGTGACAGTGGGTATCGGGAATAATTGCCGGTTAGAGATGCTATACCAGTCGAGTCGAGCGGTCGTTTTCGCTAGGGCTCTGAGGAAGAATTCTGGCTAGAGAATTCGATAGCTGTATATTGAATACAGCGGGACCGGTACGGAGCGGAAACCCCTGGTGTAGGGCCGATGAAGCTGTCCTGAAGGCATCACGTACGTGAACAGATGCGGACATCATCAAGCCTTCATCTCTCCTTCGTCCTACCATCACTGGTGCTACGAGCAGCAACGGTAGCGAAGTAAGCCACAGATTCGAGCTACAGGACCACATGCGGTGTTCCGTCAGTGTAGCTATTGTCGCCTAGCGCCGTTAATTTCACGCCTAGGAATGTTCTAAATCTGTGAGTAGTCATTGAATAGTAATATTCAGTTCGGGAATCTCCGTCAAGTCGTCAATGTGATATTGACTGTGTCGACACTAGTATAAAGAGGAGTCGAGTGACGTCTCTCGAGAGAGACAACGACCTCTACGGTAGCGAGTGAATGTGTGAGCGCTGAAGTTGTGAATAACCTATATGCCACTTGTTAGTTATTTGTGCAGATTGGGGTATATGATGTGAATTGTGTGGTTTAATGTATGTTATGAGTGTATGAGAAATAGTTAAAGAGGGCAAAGAGATATAACTGTGTGGCCTTTGTCCTTCGTTTGTAAGCGCGTGTGTGGTGGATGAAAGAGTATAGTGAACAGAGATAGTGCACCCACCTTTATACTGATTATCAGAACAAACCCACGCACACACTCATTCCATTAGAATAAACGTTTATATATGTAATAATTTAATTCAGTAGCGAAAACACCGTCGTTACATATTATAAGCGTTTTTTTCTCGCGCACACGTGCGCGCGGTCTCACACACACACACACACACACACACACACACACACACACATGAGTATAACGGCAGCCGGATGGTGCACGAGTTTGCCTAGCGCCATGGCAGTCAGTTACCAATCTTGAATTTTAGTGGTTTATCTATTCACCGCTAAATGTACGTATCGGATAATGTGTTTAGTCCGTTTGCGGAAAGCTTGCCTTGTGTTTTTTCCAATTAACTTTTCAACAAGACGTATTTCAAGACAACACTAAGAACAAAAAGTGATTACCAAACTTGGTCCTGGTTTATTTTAAAATTTAGTGGGCTATAACCCATTCAGCCCTGACGCACTACAGCAGGAAATGGGTCGACCATGATAATTCAGGGACAGTGGCAAATTAGCTTGGCGCCTGTCGGCGCCAAGCTAATCTGGCACTGCCCTTGAATTATCATGGTCGATCCATATCCTGCTAAAGGTGCATAGTCGTTAGATGACGCCTCCAAATTTGAGGAAATACGTGCGCCGACCTGCATTACAGTGCACATTGTGCATCATCTACCTCTGTGTCCGTCTGATCGGCATTTGCTTTTTCCTTACCCTGTTGTAAAATGGTGACTATCATACTTCATGCCATTGATGTTAATTGCACAGATTTGCTATTTTATACTAGAAACTAAAGCACGAGTATATACATACGTGCATTGTGTGTGTGTGTTAACCCCTTAACTGCCGAATAAAAGTAAACACGATACTGCACGAGGCATAGATCCGCATGAACACCCGCGACTTGGGGGCTCATGAGGATCTATGCCTCTTGCTGAGACCAGTTTGTATCGAGGTTTCTTGGGCGGCTGTGGCTTGTAGTCGTTGAATGAACAAGATTTCAGCAACAAAATTGTAAACACAGTGGCAGGGAAGGGGTTAATAGTGACTTTGTGTGTATGCAGCCTTGCAAAGTGGTCACGCGTCATGAAATGCAGCCATTTGTCAATGTTGTGGTATTTTGTTTGCAGATTAAATAATTTCTTCAACAAAAATCTGTAACTCATGCATCTTTCTTTGAGTCAATCTAATGCAGTGCATGCATAGTGTGTTGGCCGGTTGGTTTGATTGTTAGTAAGTTACGCAGGTCCGAGGACCTTGCATATGAGTACTAGGTTGTCTTTTCATAATTTAGTGTTACATATTAGACAACAACATGTGACCCTAGCCCAAAGTTGTTCCTATTTTAAGCTTATCTTTCTGATCATACATCTCCCTCTGCCCGGCTAACCCACCCTCTGATCCACACGCCCACTAACACAGGCACACAGGCATAATGACGGGCATACGGCGCTTCCCGCCATTCATACGCTTTATGGGCTGGCGTAGCGACAGCTAATCTGAATCAGAGTAATAGCACGAGCAGGGAAATGACGTCATTATTACCTTACGTCATGGCATCGCTGGTCCCACGACGCTATGTTTATACTGACGAAATTGATGTTTTACGTCACTCATCGTAGTACTAACATTTTACGTATTAGAGGATCAAACTTGACAATTTTCTAGCTGATTTTTACGTCTAGAACTTTTAGGTCATAATTTGACCTAATCCTACCCGAGAGCCAGGACAAACAGCAGCTTCTGAAAAGAAGGCTTGTGAAAAAAAAATCATTCGTTTATTAATGAGAGTATATGATTAATTTTTTTTTAATCACAGTTTTGTTAAGTGTTTTAAACAATAACTCTGAAAAACTGGTGTCGCGGAAAATCACAGACTAATTATCCTAATCGTACCCGACAGCCGAGACAAACTGTCGGCTTATGTATATACCGTTTATGAAAAGTCGCGGGGTTTAACTCATTGTGCCCGAGGTACAAAATACCCATATTTGGGAGTTATCCTCTGAGGACCGCATTACATTTCAGGAGATAGATCGACCATGATAGTTAAAGGGTGGTGGCAGAATAGCTTGGCGCCTATAGGCGCCAAGCTATTCTGCCATCACCCTTGAACTATCATGGTCGAGCCATATCTTGCTGTGGTGTGTCGCGGGCAGAGTGAGTTAACGAGAAAGCTGCTTTTTATTTGTTAAAAAAAAAATTAAGTTGTTTTCAAAATAATCCCATATAGTTCCGAAAAATGTGATACGATCTTTTATTACATATAAAAAAATATTATCACTGATAACGTCGAAGAGGTACAATACTTGCTAACGAACTCGTTCAATGTCTTCCTTTAATCTAGCTATATGCAAAATATCTAGTAACGATAAGAGAAATTACTCCATTGCGGATCAGACGGGTTTTGTGAAACGGTCATTTTCTCGCCAATGTGTATTTTAATTTAAAAAATCCGAAACACTTCTTCTAGGTAATTTTTTAAGGGTCAACATCCTAAATTGTCAAGCTTGTCCCTCCATAAACTCGGGCTCTAGTCGCTGTCTCACACACACACACGGCACACACACACACACACACACACACACACACACACACACACACACACACACACACACACACACACACACATACACACACACACACGCACACACGCACGCACGCATGTACACACGCACGCACGCATGCACACGCACGCACACACACACACACACACACACACACACACACACACACACAAATACGGCGCTTGGCGCCAAAAGTACTTTCTCCAGCAATGTTTGCGTATCTAGACGTCACATCATTTTGTTCTTGTTGCTTCTTTACCAGAATTTGGGGCCTGTGCGCCCACAAGGTCATGCGCTTTCTGTGGACTGAACTTGCTCCGACGAGCCCCATTTCAAAGTTGTTTCTCTTTATTAAATATGAACCAGACATCATACTAACAATCAGAATTCTTCAAGAATCTGTCACTTTTTAAGGAGATAACACTGTCTAGTGTGTGTGTTGGTCTGTGATTTTGGACCGCACGGTCTAAAACCGTGAACAGAGTCGGACCAACCTCCAAACGGCGGAAGAGGTGTGTGTTGGGAATTGGCGACAGAAGTCTTGCATTATATAAATCAAACATAAAAATAAAAGTATATGATCTTTTCCCGTCAAAACTAGGGTCGCCGGGGAGTGGTGGGGTCCAGCCGCCCCCCTCCCTTCCCCCCTAACCCCCGCCCCCCCCCCCCCCCGCCCCCGCCCCACCACTCCCTTGTTTAAACGCCATGTAGCTAGGGAATGCACGATACACAATTTGCGGGAGAAACTTAACACATTCTACCCCAGGTCCGAAATCTCCGAATTTTCAAGTTGCCTTCAGAAGGCCGGACTGCATTGCAATTCTATAGACAGATCGAGCATGATAGTTCAAGGGTGGTGCCAGAATAGCTTGGCGCCTATGGGCGCCGAGCTATTCTGGCACCACCCTTGAACTATCATGCTCGCCTATGGGCGCCAAGCTATTCTGGCACCACCCTTGAACTATCATGCTCGATCCAGGTCTTGCTGCGGTGTGCCAGCCGGGCTGAATGAGTTAACGGGGGTTGAATCCAGTTTGGGGACAACACTGAACCACATGTGATTCCGTCGCTTTTTCACGGAGTTGCCGTTTACGGCAAGAAAATCGCAGCCTTTGGCGTCACCGTGCACTGCGTGCGTGACAATTATGTGGCAACAGAGTCCGGTCGCATCAGACCAAAGTAGCCACAGGCACATGTCACTGTGTTCGATTTTAAGTCAACACAATCTAAAAGCGGTATCCGGATTTGTAAGTTTTTTGTTTTTTTTTTGTTTTTTTTTTTTTTTTGTTTTACTGAAGGCGCGAGAGGCAGTTTAAAACCAGCAGCTACACGTTATAAATCAACGTAAAAACGAGTTTACGGTTACAAAACAAATTAAAACTTTCTATAATGTAACGTACGCCAAAATGTATCGTCATGACCGAACACCTTATTCGACAGGCTGAACTCTCAAATATTTATTAAAATGTAATGGGAGGAAAATACATTACATTTGATATAACAGGTATTAACCCATCCCTGCCGCCACAGTACATACATTTTTGTTTCTGAAATCTAGGTTCATTCAACAACCAAAAGCCAACATCCGGTCCAGGAAACATGGATGCAAATTGGTCTCAGCTAGAGGCATAGATCCGCATGAGCCCCCGCAGTCGCGGGCGAGGGCCCATGAGGATCTATATCTCTTGCAGTTGGATCGTGTTCACTTTTTTTCTCGGCAGTGAAGGGGTTAAGCTCCGGCATAACAACTCTGAAACGATTTCCTATCGTGTGCCTGTGGATAAATACAACCTGACTGACGCATATTGCCATTGCACGTGAAATCAAAACCGTCTGTCGTTCACCCATGCGAAGTTGGAACGAGAATAACACGTTATGAGCCGTCAGCCATCAGCAAAGCCACAGTGAAAGTAATCTTGCTGGAAGCTGAACAACACTGCCGATTTACAGCCTCCGATGAACGATGGCGGCCAATGCGCGTACTCTCAATTTAGCTGCTGGTTCGAGCGACCGTTCTGTGAGTTCTGAAACACCAACAGCAGATCCAGTCGAGCAGCCTTTCTCTAAGCCGGACGATATGACAGACGTCACATTTATTGTTGAAGATAAAGAGATGCATTTTTACAAGGCCTTTCTGAGTGTCTGTTCCCCGGTCTTCAAAGTCATGTTCCAAAGTGACTACAAGGAGAAAGAAGCAAAGACAATAGCTTTGCCTCAAAAAAAACATGACGACATGGTGGCATTTTTTAAACAGTTGCACCCGATGTACTGCAAATTCACGCCTATTACAGGTAGGTTGAAGCATTTGTTATTTGTTGAACATATTATTTCTAGTAGGAGGCACAAAGTCTAAGCATGAAATCAAACGTGACTTGTTCCAGTCAGATCGTTCTACGGGGGGGGGGGGGGGGGGGGGGGGGGGGAGGGGGAGGGGAGGGGGAATTAATCTATGAGCGAAAGAACAGTCATCCACCGTTCTGTATGTCTACTCACATACCCAGTGCGGAAAGGCCATCGGGCCGACGTTGATCGACGTCGGCCCGATGGCTTTTTGCGCATGGGGGTGGGGGGGGGGGGGCCTGTGCAAGAAGGGTAGAAAAGGCAAGACAACTCATTTTATTGCGAATTTTACCACTAAATCAGTGAAATGTGTTTGAAAACTTTAAAAATTGATTGTTTAATTAGTGAAAGGTGTGTATAATAATAATAATAATAATAATAATAGAGATAATCGCTGATACAATGAAAAGGCTAACAGCTAACACGCACACACAACATGCGCGCGTGCACACACACACACACACACACACACAAACACACACACACACACACACACACACACACACACACACACACACACACACACACATAAACACACATACATGACCGTGGTAATGAATTGCGCATGGCTGGGGAAAATCCTCTCGTTGCATTGACAAGACATTTTTTGCTTTTCAGCCGATTCTTTTGAGAAAATTCTGCCTCTTGCTGACGAATATCAAGCCAAGAGTGTACTGGATGCGTGTGAAGACTACATAGGGGACAAGCTATCAAGCAAACCAAGGTACGCAGCAATTGTCCGTTATCTCCTGTTATGCGATCGGCATCACCTAAAGAAGCACCGCGAGAAGCTGATTGCTCGCTGTGCGCAGCTGGATTGCAGCACGCTGGAGGCCACCAAAGACTACAAGGAACTGCCGCAGGAACTGGCAAGGGTGATCCTGCATCAACGTTGTAAGATGCTGGAACAATTTGTGAACATAAAGGTGAAGCCATTAGTGGAAAATTTACGGAGATTTAAAGATGAGTTTTCCTGCAATTGCACATTTCGGGGCCGCGATCAATTGTGTGCAAAGTGTTTCACGAGCAAAGTGTCTCAGTTCATAAAAGATCTGGAACCTTGTTTTCAGTAAAGACAAATGGTACGCTTTTAAGCGTATTGCGCATTAGCTGTTTTACGACAGTTCTTGTCGCCTCTAGGGTCTGATCGGGGAATTGATTTCGAGCATTTTAAACATGACTTGTCTATGAAGTCATATGTACAGTAAACGTGTGAAAAACATTCACGATAACAATGAACATTGTCACATGAAAAACAAATGAAACGATTTGTAATTAGGTAAACATTTGTGGGCTCATCCCGGCCGAGCAGTTTTCTCAGCCGTGAGGGACTATTCTTAGCGTTCTGCTTTCCCCATTTGACAATTTTCGTCAATAATCGTGTATCACGGTCTATATCAAAATTTGCCTGTTAAATATTCTTCGTTCTCGAAAACTCTAAGGTTAAGTGACATATTTTGTTTATTGTTAAAAATAGCACGGGAAAACCCACTGGTATTACATTAGGGTCATTGAAGTCACGTGAATCAATGTTTTACAGACGCAGTCCTAGCCCATATCATACCGCGGTAAGAAGCTTCACATTTGTACACTACCATACGCAAGCTACATTATAGTACTTGCAGATAAGGATACAGACCAAGGGTATATTTCAAGGGTAGTGCCAGAATAACTTGGCGCCTAGAGGCGCCAAGCTGTTCTGGCACTACCCTTGAAATATTTTAGTCAAACTTACTTCACACACTGGTGTATTCCGAATGATAAAGGCTAGACAGGTCTGTAGGGAGACTGCTCAAACGGACTGATCCGCCGTGCGTGCGTGTCGTTGTGTTCTGTGTGAGGGTTGTGACGTCAGTCTGATGCATGCCCCTCGTTCCATGAACTCATTCAGCCCGACGGCCGTATTTCTCAAATGTTGGAGGCGTCATCTAATGACTATGCACCAGTTGCAGGAGTTGGATCGACCATGATAATTCAAGGGTGGTGCCACATTCGCTTGGCGCCGACAGGCGCCAAGCTAATCTGGCACTACTCTTGAATTATCATGGTCGATCACTCTCTTGCTGTAGTGCGTCAGGGCTAAATGGGTTAAATTTATATGCTATTACTGTAAAACTTTACACATGTAATTGTTTTAGTAGCTAGTTGTAGTCCGAGCTCTTGTTTAATCATGTACATAAATGAGTTTATGTGCTTTATGGCAGATCAGCGGTTACCTGGGGGGGGGGGGGGGGGGGTCCAAATTTTTGATTCGCATCTTCAACCCGATACAAGAGGCCTCCCCGACGCTAGACCGTGATGTCGGGGACCGAAAAATCGGGATTTGGGGGGGGGGGGGGGAAGGGGAGATAAGGTGCGTGCGCCTTAACTCATTCGAGACTTGCTTCGTCCGGATAAGCGGCTTAAGCCGCGTATCCGGAGG
>BTPG01000273.1:20000-25000 GCA_036245525.1 Semisulcospira habei | reverse complement strand
CGGTAAGCCATTACAGGAAAAACCTGTGCGGAATCGAAAACATGCATTCTGAAAAATGTTAGTCATCTGAGGCAAACCGCCACTCATATCTAAATAATCTGATAATTTGTAAATAAAGCAGATCGGACACAAAAGGCTGACGTCAATGTATTGTGCACAACCGGCAGGAAAGCACAACAGGAAATAGATTTTCTTTTTGGCAGGGAAAACAGCAGAAAGTCAAAGCCACTGAAAAAGTCAAAGCTTTTGACAAACATTAAGATCAGTTATCAAATACATAGTGTAGAACTTTTGATAGGAAAATGCATGGCATCCACACCTTTCCTCTGTGAAGTTTCTTATTAGCGGAGTTATTTACATTACATAGAAAAGCCACCGTGAGATGTCCTTAGTCTTCTGCTTGGCGTTAAAGAGTGATCACTAAGTGACATATGAAAGTCAGGTATTTATGAAACATAAATATACGCTCGTAAAATTGTGCTTACGGCAATCTAGTTGGAGAACAACCCCCCCTCCCCTCCCCCGCCCCCCCTCCCCCTCCCCTCCCCCCCCCCCCCCTCCCCACACCCCCGCCCCCCCCCCCCTTCCATTTTTGGACATTTTGGCTAATGTTGTGAGTCTTAAGACGCACGCACCGCATATCTATACCACCCCCCGCCCCCCTTTACCCACTCCCCCCACACCCTCCGCTTTTCGATTTGTCGGCCTCAGGAAGCTAGGTCTATCGTCGTGGAGGCCTTTTGTACCAGGATGAAGGTTCCGAACAAAACGTTGGACCCCCACCCCCACCCCCTCCAAGGTAACTGATCCGCCCATGGGTCTGTAAAATGGCGGTGTTAGCATGTGTCAACTATATCATACTTGCTGTGATTGCAGTTGATGATTCCTCGAGAGTGTTCAGACTGAAATTCTTTCCTCATCTGGCACAGAGTGATGTCTTTAGTGTGTGACCGGATGTGAAAGTCCAGGTGAACATTTGCGCCAGGTTTTACTGTGAGCTCGTTATGAGGAAGAGAGATCTCAGGTGCACCTGAAATTTTTCAAATATTATTAAAAAAAAAAATAATGTTCTTAATTCTCTTTGCTTTTATTCCTACGTCACAAAGCCATCCACGTTATTGAAAGTAAATTAGCATTTATTGTAATCTCGGTTCAAAAGCACCTGACCAATTTCTTTGTCGCATCTTGTGACGCATTACGACCTAAGTTTCGACACTTCGGTACCAACTTCGTCCGACTAAAACACACTCTAAACATCGAAGCTTCTTGTGGTAGCTTAAAATATTGCGCACTCTAAATTTATTTACAAGACGAGAGCTGCACCCAATTTTAGCTACATTTTAAATTCCTCGAAGCAAGCGATACTAATAAAAGAACTTTTGTTGAATCGAGCATTTAGAAGATGAACTCCAACACAACGCATACAAGAATAAGATGTCAGATGTCAGAATTTTTAACGTTTTTGAGTAAACAGCACTGAGTAAAACGTCCTCTGTTCCATCGCATTACTTTAACGACAAGCTGTAGGCAATGAGCACTCTATACAAAAATTAACATTGAAATTTAACGACTGCCAACCAAAAGGTATATTTTCTTACGAGCCCCTACTACTATCGGAGGAGACCAATGTATCAAACACTTAAACAAAATCGTTTCGCGTGACAGTTCAAAGAAAGATAGAATCAATCCGACACCAGGGTTTGATAGTGATTATATTGATTCATCTTAGGACAAAGCCAAATTTCAAAACTCGAATCGACTCAGAAGCATTTTCAGTTTGGAACAAAGATGAGGATTTCATCCCAAAGTCTACAGCATTCTTTGGAGCTCAGATTCGTTTATCTTTTAGGAAGATTTAGGGTTGTTCATATTTTTAAGCTTACAATGCTAATCCATTTCCTTCTTTTCTAAGCAATACTCTGATCAACACACAATTGGACGCACACAAATAAAAACGGACACACGGCGCTTCCCGCCATTAGTACGCTCTGTGGACTTGTGTAGCGACAGGAATCCATCTACTAATATAAACCACCCTCTGATCCACACACACTGGCACACATAAATACGAGCACACTGTGATTCCCGCCATTCGTAAGCTCTGTTTTCTGGCGTAGCATAGCTATTCTGCACGAGTAGCGAAACGACGTCTACTTCAAGCTTCAAGTCATGGCATCATTAGCCCCACGACGCCGTGTTCATGGTGACGACTCGATGTTATACGTCATCATCGCAATACGAACAATCGACGTTTCAGAGGATCATCTGTGCAATATTCTTGCTGATTTTCACGCCTAGGGCTTACAGGTCACGATTTGACATAATCCTACCTCAGGGCCGGTACAAATAGCAGGCTTATGCAAACACTGTCTATGAAAAATCATGCGTGTATTGAGTAGATAGCTTTTTTTTCGTAAAAGAAAAACTTAAGTTATGTTAGCTGTTCTACAAATGACTCAGAAAAAGTGGTGCAGAAAACTGTCAGATTTTCACACCTAAGGCATACAGGTCACAATAGACCTGATCGTACCCGACAGCAGAGACAAACTGCAGGCTTATGTTAATACCGTATACGAAAAATCATGCGCTTATTAATGAGAAGTTTGTGGGGGTTTGTTCTTTAAAAAAGAGTCAGTTGTTTTAAGGTTAATCCATATAATGTGTGAAATTAAACCCAAAACGAGAAAATATATATATATTTTTTAAATGTTTAATTATCACTCAAAAAGTATCCAGAGGCGGCACATTTCAAATGACTTTATTTGATCGCCCCCAGGTCATCAAGGGTCCGATAAGCAAACCTCTATTACCAGTAACTTGCAATGTGTGATATTTCTCGACATTACGTTTGATATTCCCACTTCTTTAAATTAGTACAGTAGTACGTATTACAAGATGAGAATTTCATCCCAAAGTCTACCGTATTGTTTGGAGCTCAGATGCGTTTATCTTTTAGTAACATTCAGAGTTGTTCATATGTTTAGGCTTATTATTCTCTCCACTCTAAGCCAAACTCTGATCAACACACATTAGTACGCTCTGTGGGCTCGTGTAGCGACAGGAATCAATCTCCTTCTACTTGAGCCTACCCTCTGATCCACGCACACTGGCACACAAAAATAACAACGGCACACTGCGATTCCCGCCATTCGTAAGCTCTGTGGTATGGCGTAGCATAGCTATTCTGAAGAAGAATGACAGCACGAGCAGCGAAATGAAATCACTTCAAACTTAAAGTCATGGCATCATTAGTCCCTCGACGCCTTGTTCATAGTGACGACTCGATGTTATACGTTACTCATCGCAGTACTAACGTTTGACGTTTCACAGAATACATTTTAAATTTTCTTGCTGATTTTCACGCCTAAGGCTTATAGGACACAATTTGACCTAATTCTACCCCAGGGACAGGACAAACAGCAGGCTTATGCAAACACAGTTTCTGAAAAATCATGCGGGTATTGATGAGAAGATAGTTTTTTCATTAGAGAAAAATTAAAGTTATATTAGCTGTTTTACAAATGACTCCGAAAAAGTGGTACGGTAAACTATCTGAATTTCACACCTAAGGCAAACAGGTCACAATTAACCTAATGGTACCCGACACCCGAGACAAACTGCAGGCTTGTGAAAATACCTTATGCGAAACGTCCTGCGATTATTAATAAGAAGTTTGTGTTGTTTTATTAAGAAAAGATTCAATTGTTTAAAGAATAACACATATATTTTATTAAATTAATGTAAAAAAACGAGACAATATATTGTTTCCAAAAATATTTAACTATCACTCAACATTTTGTAGAGGTGCAATGCTGGTTAACGAACTCGTCCATTTTGTTTCTTTTATCTAGCAATACGCAAAATATCTAGTAAAATAAGAAACATGACAGACTCCAGTGTGGATCAACCGGTTTTTTATGAAACGGCCATTTTCTGGCAAATGAGCATCTTAATCAAAAAATTTAAAAAGAGGTCCGGAGATAATTTTTTTTAAGGACAATATCCTACAATTTCAAGCTTGTCCGTCTTTAAACAGAGGCTCTAGTCGTTGTCACACACACACACACACACACACACACACACACACACACACACACACACACACACACACACACACACACACACACACACACACACACACGTCGTTTGGCGCCAAAAGGAGGTTTTTAGCAATATTTGGGTACTTAGATGTGACGTCATTTTTATTGTGTTAATTCTTTGTTAGACTTTCTGCACCGCACCCCAAAAACGTCATCTGCATGCTCCAAAATGCGCTCCGACCAGCCCCATTTCAAAGTCTGCCGTATTTGTTTTAAATACGGTAGACAAAAACACACACATTTTAAGGATAGCTGAAAATTACAACAGAAGACAATAGATTTATCACTAACATTCCCCAACAGTTGTAATCCCCTTGTCTTTTTCAGTCAAAACCACATGTACAGATATAGATTAGTTCTTGTGACACACACATAACAGAAGGTCAGTCAGATATAGTTGTGTTTGTAAGACTTACAGTGCACAAGGAGCGTAGCTGACGTGTTCTGTAAAGCCCTGGATGCCTTACAGAAAAATGTACCGGCGTCATCACAGCTGATTTTACTGAGTGTGAACCGGATTTGTCCAGTGCTGCTTTGGACGTTCATATGCTTGCCGTGTCTGTCTAGTAAAACAGCCTCCGCTGGGGGGTTCCCCTTCTCCCAGTAACAGATCACATCTACTTTGCTGCTCACGTTAACAGGCTGTGGTTCATTGTAGCCCAGTAAAGACACATTCTTTACAACTGGTGGATCTGCAAGAAAACCCGGATAAGATCACTGAAAGGTGGACAAACAAAATCATTACGGTGATTTATATACGTAGACATTCGTCACGGAATGTTGGGGTTCCGCGCTTTCTGAAAACACCACGAGTTACTTTGAATGAGGGTGTTGTAAATAATTTTGTTTTCAGCCCAATGTCACACGACCAGTCTCTTTAGAGCAAACTGTTCCACATGA